>WOVY01007072.1:0-85585 GCA_013436015.1 Rhipicephalus annulatus
GGTTCAAGCCCCACTGCGTAATTTTTTACGCAGTTTTTTTTTCTATTTTCGTTTTTTCTATTTTCGCGTGATGTGGTTACGGACACCGGTGGCAGTTGCGGCGGACAACAAGAACTGCGCGTGACCCGAAAAGTGAATCTCATAGCAGCGTTCGCTGTAATAAACAGAAGTGATAAGAAGAAACGAACCATGGCAAAAATAAATGTGGCTCCATTCCGTATACTTCAGTGTATCTCGATAAGAGGAGACCAGAAAACGAGTAAGCACCGCTCGGCGCAGGGAGCACCAGAATGTTTGGCCACTTTCGCAATAGTTATAAAATGTTCTTGATAGGAATTACACGCAGGACACGAGTAGTAAATATTGCTCTCGAACTTACGTGAACACCAGAGATTACGCTGGAAACTTTGATCACTTATGTATAGAAAATTTAGAGAAACAAACAATGCGTTTTGGTATCGGTTCAATCACGATGCGTGTGTACTGTCTGTGCTTCATCAGCCGATACATAGACACGTTACCACCACCATGCATTTCTTAGAACTATGCAGGCCTACGTTATTGTAAGTGGGATTCACTTCAGAATGTACGCACGAACTGCACGAGCAACTTTTCATTCACAAGTTGAAAGTGCCTTCTAGGAGCCTAAACGAAAAACGCCTGTAAATTGTCCAGCGTGCTTGCATATTATAGCCACACTTCCTAGAATTTGACAATAGTATACAGTGCATGCAAAGTTCTATGCCGCCGCAGATAATTTTGGTTTGTGTGGACAATCATTCTGTCACAAAAGTCTTATTTTTCCTCTGACTTCATTCGCAGAGTGCAATCCTTTACTATTTACGCTTTGTAAGGTGCCAACGAATCTGATAAGTGCGGTGTCTCACGGTATCTCATTGGAGAGAGGCGCGGTTTCTGATCTAACGGGATAAAGTTGTTTTTGCCATTGCGATTCGCATTGTAGTGTTGTGTCACCCCGTGCCTATAAGTTGTTTTTGATCCGCATAGAGTACAGTGCACTGTTCCCTACAGTTTCATCTCCAACCTCAGAGGATGTTTTAGCTAAAATTGCCAAGTTTATGCGAAAAAAAAATACTAAATGAGCACTACACGTCCTCCAATGAGTACATATTGCTTCTGTGCCATATAGAGCACGTCATAATATTTTTTTTTCAGTGTGTGAAGCTTTGAAATTCACAAAATTGTTTAAACGAACATTGTAATAGTGACTCCAATCTGAAATTGTGGCGCCTAAACAAATATAATAGAATGTTTATTCTGCGGTAAAACAACTCCACTGCTTAATTTTCGCCGTGTACTCAGATTTGGGTGCACGTTAAAGAACCCCAGGTGGTCAAAATTTCTGAAGCCCTTCACTACGGCGTCTCTCATAATCAAATAGTGGTTTTGGGACGTTAAACCCCACAAATCAATCAATCAATCAATGCTTAATTTTCGCCAGCCTCGTTTTAAAGTTCGTGAAATGGAAATATTATCACATGACTGTCGTCTAACACACTGAGTTTTTAGTGTCCTCAAACGTATGTTCAACGTATTATCAAATACTGTTCACAAAAGAAGGCCGCCTGAAACAGGCTATCGGTACTAAGATGAACGTTAAGTGATAAAAGAATGGTACTGATATAAAAAAGAAAGAAAAAAACATGAACAAAAAAGTGGCCGCCACGTTCGAAAGTGATACGAGACCGCTGGCAGAATTCAACGCAGCGCCGGCCTTTTTTTTTCAGTGATTAGAGAGCAGCGGAACGTTGGTTGCGAACTTCAGGCAAACAAGCAATGCGCGCTTGATCTGTTCTTTAGTTGATGAACCATTATTGAGTTTGGCTCACGAACACTGTGCGGAGGGCAGTCTAGTGAGCATCGAACACTTGGCTCATTGAATTTATAGGCATATAATTATTGCGAAAAGCACTTGCTCGCGTTAAATTTTCTTTTTCGTTGTTCTCTATTACTGCGTTGTATAGTGCTGCATTACATGGGGACCTGATCTAAGTAAGTCAGAAGTAAAGACGACATGCATGTGCTCATGCCTGAACTTAGCCTCTTATACAGGGATTACTCTTTGAATGGCGTAAAGTGGCATTGTGGCAACGAAACTAGTGTGTCATCAGTTAATACTCCCGATGAAATTAGGCTGATTAGGAGGTAGCCGCATTGGAGCAGTGGTTACGGAGCTCGGCTTCTGACCTAGAGGTACCGTGTTTGATCCCGGCCGGAGCGGTCGCATTTCGATGAAGGCGAAATGGTAGTGGGCCGTGAACTGTGCAATCTCAGTGCACGTTAAAGAACACCAGATGGTCGAAACTTCCGGAGCCCTCCACTGAGGCGTCTTCTGCAATCATCTCGTGGTTTTGTAACGTAAAACCCCAGATAATTCTTGCTGATCAGGAAAGCAAACTAAAAAAAAAACGTGTTCAACGAGTGTTGTTTTGCATCAAAACAATAGTCCTGCACTCTTGCATGCCTCTCGATTGTACTATCGACGCGCTTCCACCACTTTCACTCAAGATTGGCAGGCATGTTATCAGCCCGAAACAACTTTTTTTGTTTGTTTGACAATATTGTGACGAATGCTGAGAATTCATAGAACAGAACGCAAGGCAGCAGCAAAGAAGCCGATAAAAGATATCTCTGTCGTTACTATTGCAACTACGTGCAGCCACACTTTGTTGCGTTTCCGCGTCTGCTTGCGTGCCGTTTCGCCATCTGTTCCCCGCACATTGGTCCGCCCCGCCCTCGCGGCTGACCTCCGCCAGTCAGCGAGGCAAAGGGGGAGGGTATTTGTATATATTGTCACGTGCTACACAAGGTAGCGCCTTCCCTACCCAGCACCTCCATCAGTTGTCACGTGCTACAAAAGGTCTTCAACTTGGAAGATCTGAGCCGGCGGGGCGACGCACCGAAAACTGTCAAGATGGCTGCTTCAATAATCAACAACTAGCCAAAGCACGCGCTGCCCCAGAACATCGCCTTCCATTCTAGCGGGCAACTATGGCTTGCGCTCGTCGTAGCTAGCGGCCAAGTGGCAATATACTATTTACGCTCATGCGTGTAATTTATATTTGCGTGTCCACACATATACGAAAGTTTAAAATTTTGAGACAAATTCAAACACCCCCTCCTCTGCCTACGCCTATGTCGGCTAGTGTGGAGTACATCACGGCAACGCGCCATTTCTGACGCTTCAAAGCGGCAAATGTACGTGTGTGTACACCGTTACTGCGACCATTTTCTAACAGTAGAAGGTGCCGTATGTCGTTCATTTTGCCAGTATTGTTGTCATGTGTTTTCTGTCCTACGTTCGCATAAGCAATTGCCTTTTTTGGTACCCTCACTGAGTGGTGGAAAAATGGAAGCGAAGCCTGCTTGCCACGGCAAGCCGGTATCAGTTAACCTAATCAACCTCCGCTTCACATCCATTATTCTAACGAATTATCCGTAACTAGGCTCTACTTTGTAGAAATGATGCTTCTATACCGGTGGGTAACCTTTTAAATACCGTCATGGACGTGGATACAAGAAAATAAAAGTATTAGTGTAAGTTCCTCCAGAGTTGGATTGCAAGGGCAAGGAACGTTTGGCAGTGCATCAGTGGCGCCCGCTTTTCATCACGCTTCTGCAATGGTGTGATAAATGTTGACACTGTCGCGACACCATATCCAATCACACAACGGAGAAGCACGGCATAAACATTTATGCGGCTTTCATTTAACTGAGGCGCATTAGCGCTGGAATACCAAGGATAACAACAGTGTTCATCCTCAATGTGTGCTATGTTACAATTACGGCTCCGTGCCTTCGGGTAAATGAAAAAAAATGAATAAACTCACGCCTGTAAAACGGCTAACCATACTGTTTTATGCATCAAGTCCCATTTTAACGCAACAGCATTAAAGGGCTCGTTTCGCAGAAATTCCGGCATTCGTCTCGCCTTCGGCGTCGTTCGTTCTGAGCGAAAAAATCATCATGTGTGCCACCGGAATATCGATAACGATGCAAACATAACAAATAACAAAAAAAGTATGTCAGAGTGGTGACCAAACCCGGATCGTTTGGGGTCCGAGTGGAAATCGAACATGCGTCGTTTGAGTGTCAAGCGAATGTTCTACCACACGACCAAGCGTCTGCTTGTGCACATATCGAAAATAACTTTCTCTGCTTGGATATGCAGTAAAAGTGACACATGCTTTACAAACACATGCGTCCCGTATGCGTGCTTCACAATGCAACATAATGTTTTGCAGTAAATAGGCGTGGTACAAGCGGCGTTCATGGACATCAGGCGTCAGAGCATGTGATTATCATAATGACTTCGTGGCTTAAAGCCGGTAACCCACTACAATACGCGCACACGCTACTGCGCCTGTTTCTTTAGGCTATGTTTAGGGTACATAGCTGGTTCGAAGAAGTTTCATGCTATATGTGTTTGAACTACGCGCTAAGAACACCGCGTTGAATCCCTATTGAATACCAACGCGTTGAACCACGTTGAATCTCTATTGCGAAGCTTTAGGGTCCTCTATTTTTTAACGACCATTATAATCTTGTTCCGCTTTTACCAAATTAGCATGATCTAAGCTGTCACTTGGCACGTCAGCCGCAAGAGCATAGGCATTATTTTTTTGGGGGGGGGGAGGGCAGGAAGGAGCGGGCATTTTTTTGATGAGGACCTTTTTTTCGCGTATGTCATAGCAAAAAAAACAAAAAAGGAAGGGGGGGGCATGGGCTTTGTGTGCTGCTGCCGTGACATGGCTACGCCATCAGTCGACCCGTTTGGCTAATATAAAGTTCCCTAAGTTTTGCTGTGCTTCTACAGAATTTGGCTGATGGATATATTGCACTAATTCAAATGAAGTGTCCAGTTGCACGCACGATGCCAAGTACTGAATAGCTATATCCGAAATATTGAAAAAGTAGCAATAAAAGGGCAAGATGGAAGATTGCGATGAACAATCTGTGAACAGGGATTGTGTCGAGACTTGTCTTCTTCAAAGCTAGAACACAACTGATTTTTTAGTGCTAGCATATCTACGCTTCGTAGCCTCTCCTCAATACATAAGTAACTATATGAAGATGATGCGAAAGTTATTGGGTCAACAGAATATTTAATGAAAAACTGCCCCATCATCAAATTCGACGAATTACCGGAGGTTTGCGGATAACAGGCAGAGACAGTTTTTGCAACCATATGTGGCAAGGAGCTTCCTAGGAACAGGACCACCATGATATACGAAGTGGGTTCA
Source organism: Rhipicephalus annulatus (assembly GCA_013436015.1). Lineage (NCBI taxonomy): Eukaryota > Metazoa > Arthropoda > Arachnida > Ixodida > Ixodidae > Rhipicephalus > Rhipicephalus annulatus. Next base: position 5,265 of record WOVY01007072.1, read on the forward strand.
GCACAGCAAAACATCACTTAGTGTATGTGGATACACCTCCTTCTTCAGAGGCCGGGAATCACCACTCGAAAGGCATGCGCTTTCATCAGTGACAACAACCATGCCAAATTTTCTTGCATTGAGTACAAGCATAAATTTGCGTATATTACCACAAGTTTTAGTATTATTATACGGACAAAGTCCTGTATACAAGTATTTTAACCTAATTGTGCTTCTGTTTGTGTGTGCCTCTTTGACTGTCAAATTGTACTCCATGTGTTCTGATTTTCTCGTCTTCACATACCATTGAATCTAATTTTGGAGCTATGTGGGAAAACTGCGAAACCAGACGCCAACATTTTACAGTATTTGGGGATTAGTAATATACAAACCTCGATGAAGTGCATATTTCTTTTAAATAGTATAAGTAACCTTCGAAAAACACCATGTGAATTTTATGAAATGAGCAACTTAAAGAACGTATATTAGGAAAAGATTCACCCTGAACAGAAATATTTTGGCAGCCTTCATGAACGCTTTTCTCGTTCAAGAAAATCTGTTAGTTCATTTGGGGGTGTCTCAATGCCGAGTAGCTCGGAGTTGGAGCCGCGCTCATTAGTTTAACCTTCACTCAGTTGTACTATTGTATTTTTTTACTTCGACAGACGTTGAGTATTTCATTTGTTGAGCTCGTTGCAAAGCCATAGTCACGGTCCGCTATTCTGTCAGCACTATCAAAAGATACGAGGATTGGTTTTTTCGTTGTCACAGTGGTCACAGACTGCGGTATCGGCCATCTCGATGCGGAAAGCGTAGGATGGCCTGTTATACTTTCCAACATAGATATATGTATATGCACTTTTCACCAAGAAAGAAAAGACAGAAAGAAGCAAATGAAACATGCAAAAAATGTAGAAATGATCAGAGAAGTGCACAAAATTCAGAAATGCAATAAAAGTGCATAAGCGCAGGTTTCCTTGCTCTTTTGAGCAACGTAAAAGACTTAATTGTGATAGTAAAATGTTCTATCGATAACGGTGTGTTGTTTCCTCTGACAGCTCCAGTCTACATACGTCTTATCACACTGACCTATCCGATTTAGCGCACAGAGCTTTATGAAGCTAAAGAAAGAAGGCATGCTGGTCGTTTTCTGTTCACGCAGCATTCGTGATGTGCCAGCTTATGTCAGAAAATATTCCAGTTTCACCCATGGGTGATGTAATGAATGTGGTAGCGACAAACTAAATAGAGCTAAATTTTCTACATCCAGTGTTGCGTAACTCTACAAAACGCTGCTACAACAGAAAACAGCCGCTCGCAGTAAGAAAAGGGAATCCGCACAGCCGCTTGTCGTTGAGATCGAAGAACGTAGAAGGGCATACAAGCCGTCCGCTGATGTCAGTCAATATAGCATTCGCCACCGCGTCCTTATAGTCAACGTTTACAGCCACTGCTCGAACGCTCCTCCCCCACCCTCACCTTCACCTCCGCGTCTTTTAATGCGCCATCAAAGCAACCAGGGCGTTTACGCTTTGCTTCAGCAGCATTTGACGACATGCTTCAGCCATGTGTTCATCTTATCGCATTCGCCCTCTGATCGATGAAGATGGGCCGATATGTTTGATCAGCCGTGTGCGTACCCGCGCCGTTCACGCACTTTTACCCGCGCGTAGACCATACGGTACACAGGGGAATTACGTCAATGTGGACTTCTTTAAAGGACATGAAGGTGATGGCGACATTGATGGCGAGAACTAATCGATAGTGTTCATATGGTTAATATCGCGATAACACACGATTGAATGAAACATGAAATATTAGGTTTAATTCCTCGGTTGGTAACAAATTTATTTAAAGTCCGGCAGAGTTTTCGCCGACCGGACCTGAGGTATCCCGCGTGCGGACGTCAAGACCTTGCCTGACCACCGCCTCGCGGGCCTGCTGGACGGCCCAGAGTTGGTCACCGAGGCTAGGGCTGCACAGGGCAGCGGCCAACCACGACGGAAGGGTTCCGGATCTAGTACTTTGTGGATTTCTTGTGCAGTCCTAGAGCATGTGATTTAATGTGGCGACCTCACTATGGGATATCTTGCATATATTCGTCGGATATATATTGTGGTATAGTCTGTTAAACAGCGATGGGTTTGGATACGTGTGCGTCTGCAGCTGTCGTAAAGACACCGCCTCCATCCTGTTCAGGTTCTCACTGGGTGAAGGAAAGATTCGGCGGGCCATGTGGAAGGCCTTGGTATTGTTATTATAAGTCATCAAACGGACTTTGGTGTTTCCCATTGAGGATGGTCGCCGGCGCGGTTCACGAGCTCGCGCGCCTTGGCGTGTGCCGTCTCGTTTAGGTTCCGGTGATTCTCTGATACTTCTCCCATGTCAGCCAGGAATCACAGGAGTCTGGTTTGAAGCTCTGTCTCTTGATTAAATTTTCTATTGCGCAGGACTTTGGCCGCTCGTTGCAAGATCCATCCCTTGCGAAGTTTCTTACTGCTTGTCTCGAATCACAGAGGAGAGTAGTGCATGACGAATCCGTGAGCGCGAGCACCACCGCCACTTCCTCCACTTCTTGTGCGTGGTCACATCAAATACTTGCTGATATTTTCGTTTCACCTTTCCAATCGACCACCATGACTGCAAATTGCGAGCGGTCTGCGTATTGAGTGGCGTAAACGAACCGCGTTCCCGTTTCGGTGGCGTAAGTGTGCAGCTCTTGCCCTGGCCACTCTTCTGCCCGGGTTGTGTTCCGGGTGAATGTTGCGTGGAATTGGCTCAACCCTTATCGTTTGTCGGATCGCGTCTGGCACTGCGTCTTTCTGGCTTTTCTCTGTTCTCTACCTAGTTCTTTAACCTAGTTAAATAACATGTCGCCTAAAAGTGGCCGGTTACTGAGGTGGAGCACAATACTCGAACAGCACAACTTCGACGTTCGCTACAAAAAAAGGAAACCTCGACGCTAATGCAGGTGCATTGAGCAGTGTGTTTCAGTTAGTACATTCTCCATTTTTCGGTTTCTCGCTGGCGATTCGGGGCAAAATTTTGTCTTCATCACGGCCTTCCCTGAGCGCTCTCGTCGAAAGTGATCTCAAGGGACCAACTTTATGTTGTATTCTATTTTATTACGTTGTTGTACGTGTAAAAATTTGAGTTCTCCTTTTAAGAGTCTTGTGTCCCACATGTGCCTCCTTATGTAGAAGGAACGAAATTCCGATAGACACGTAGCTAGGTATATGTTGTACTATACTTTGTCTGGTGTTCAGTCGGGTGACCAAGGGCAATTGCTTGTGTCGTGTGCTGTCTGTTGTGGATCAATTCTTGAGAAGTTGCAGAACCATCGACAAGTGCTGAGGCCAAAAATTGTCAGAAGAGACGAATGAAGCTGGCCAACAAGTTGTGGCGACAAGCCAGTTGAGCTGGGATCCGTCCTTAAGAAGAAAATGTGTTCACGGAACTAAGCCTTGAGCTACATTCTCGCCATGGTCCCAATGGTGGCGGGGGAGCTGTTGCGCCTGGAAGTCCACTGAACGTCAATGCTTCTGCAAAGGTAATCTGTGTCAAGGCCAGTGATCGAGCCCGCCTGACGCGATCAGCTCAACAACGTCATCGAGTGGCGGCGCCGCTCTGTCACGCAACGCACAGCGAGCTACATTAACCCACGAGCCGATGAAGCAATCGGCGTCTTCAGTCTGGTGAGTCTTACGCAATGCGTGACAACATCCCTCGTCCTTCGATGCAACCACGCGTAGCAGCGGGTCCCCATTGGAGGGTTCTGACATCAGGGCCAGCGGCGCTTCTGATTGGAAATTGGTGGCGCAAAAGATCCACCCGGTGCCTATAAAAAAAGCCATGCCGCGCGTCTCCAGCAGTTGACCTAGGCGTCTGGGAGAAGCCGACGTATGCGTACGAGAGAAGGCATCTCGTTGCTTCGAGGCTCCACTCTTTCGGCGCGGCCGATATCCTTGTAGACGGCAAGTTGTTTCGTGGTGCCCTTCGTAACCTCATCAGCGGCGCGATTCGTAAGCATGCCAAAGCAGCTATTGGGGAATGAGAGACAGGAGAATTCGGTTTTTGGGGTGAAGCTCCTAAGAGCGGCACCCGTTCGTCCCTCGTAGTCGTAGTGTGTAACAAGTGTTACATTTTGACTTGCAAGGTGGTACCAGTGGGAGAATTTTTCCTGTGCTTTGTTGAACAATAAAAAATTCGCGGCGGCGCGTTAACTAAAAGCCGAATGCTCCTGTCTCTCGTTCCTCGTTTGCAGCCATTGGCATGAACATTCAGCAATATCTGGCAAAAAATTGCAGTATATCCACGGAGTGAATGATGGAGAGTGAGGCAAAGCCTTTGTCCGTTCATTCGTTCTTGCTTCCGTTCATTCATGGTCCATCTGAGTGACCGCCCATGCGTTCATCCACCCGTCCGTGCGTACTTCTGTTCGTGCGTTCATCCCTGCGTTCATCCATGCATCCGCCCCTGCGTCCGTTCATGCGTCCATCCATGCATCTGGCTGTGTGTACGCTCGTCTATCTATTCAACACTCCAAGTACCAATATCTCGCATCTTTTCATAATATATTTCCCATATAGAAAGACCGCCATTCAGCGGACATTCCAAGGACTAAACGAGAGGTGGCACACGCACACTTTCTTACGGCTTGCGCTTCGGGTCTACTTCCCATCTTTAACCACCTCGAGTTCATGGTATATTCTAGTTCACTGTAATCATGGCACTGTGGCCCAACGCTCGCTAAACATTTCTAAAACCAAGGAGATTACATCTAGCGTGTATAACAGCAACCCTTTCTTCACAGAGAGTGCTCAGTGTACATGCCAATGGCTGCTAATGGGGAATGAGAGACAGGAGCATTTGGCTTTTAGTTAGCGCGAACGCCGCGAACTTTTTATTGTTCAACAAAGCACATGAGAGCTCTCCCAGCGGCACCACCTTGCAGGTCAAAATGTAACACTGGTTACACACTACGACTACGACTACGAGGGATATACGGGTGCCGCTAAGACCAAAGTCCTCCTGACCAAGATCAAAGTCCGAGCAAGCTGTTTCGCCGCGCCAGTCGCACAGCCGGACCTGGGGCCACGTCACGCTGACGTTGCCCTACCGGTACCCTTCAAAAAAAAGGAAGCAACCTGTGCCACAATCGTCACGTCCTACCGCGAGCGGCCGCCATCCCCTGGACTCGAGCCTCCCACCCGGAGCCCCCCTCCCACCCCCATGCCAGGCATCGCAAGATCCCCGGACGCCGTCTGCTGCCCTGGAAGCCTTCTGCCCTGGGGCCACCTGACTTTGAGCAGTCTCTGAGCCGCCCTGTGCACGAGAGTGCAGAGAAATCTGCACACTGCCAGACCAACAAATCGCCCTACCTGGTCCCGTCGGCTGAACGCCCGTGAGATCAGCGGACACGCCCCCTTCAGACATAGCAAGCCCAAGCCCCCTCTCGGTGAGGGAGAACTGTTTTCTGTTCACCGCCCCCGATGGGGACGTGTCTATTGACGACCTTATAGATGTAGTTGAAGAGACAGCTGGACCTGATAGTGTGTTGCAACAGATGGGGGGCGCGAAGTTCCTTGTGTGTACCCGAAACGCGAGTCAGGCCACAAGACTTATGGTTGCAGAAGGCTTCAAGGTTAACCAGAAGCACGTTACAGTAGAAGCGGTAGGACCCCTGCTTTCCAGCATACTGCTTTCCAGCATATATACCAGATGAGGTCTTCATTAACACTCTTTCACAGTACGCCAAGATAAAAAGTGTTTGATTTGCATCAGTTTCTAACCGACAAAACAAGCTTAGTGGGGTTAGAGTAGTGCGCATGGAAATGAGTAGGCCAGTCCCAAACTTCACAACCATCACGAGACACCATGTCATGTGTGAATACCGTGGTATGCCCAGAGTGCGCGCAAGGTGTAATGAACCGGGGCACATGGCCACGGCGTGCGCAGCCGCTTATCGCAAGAGATGTGGTTTATTTGGGCATGACACCGAAGGGTGTGTTGAGGAGTGTAAGAGATGTGGCGGGCGGCACGGCACACGCGAGTGTTTCCACAAACGCTCGTACCTCGCGGCAGCGCGCGGCCTTCTAGCCAAGACGCGGCCACTTACTGGTAACGACCACCCCAGCACCTCTCGCCCGCCTACCGGGACTGAACTGACATCAGGGCTTCAGGTCCTAAGACCCAGGACTCGGCCCCACAAGACAGCCAATGTCCTGGACCACTGGTAGTTCGAAGAACCCCGAGAGAGGGAAGACGCCCATACCGTATCAGTGACCCCCGCTTTCTTGAACGCAGGCCCCGAAGCGGGGGACGACACGAGCAATACTAGTTCAGATGGCGACCTTGACGAGTTGAGCAGCCATGAATCCGGCCCTCCGGAACCCACCCGCGACTCCTGCAATTTGTCGCAACCTGCAAGCGAGGAACAAGAAGTGCGAACACAGGCGCTGAGCCCCGAGAACGACGAGCCTGCATTCTCTGGTTTTGACGAGATTAGTTTTACGCCACTTCCACCACCGACGGCTCTCCCCCCCAACCCTGAGGAGGTGCCCATCGTAAGTTGTGGCCGCTACGTCCTGCCGGATACTGGCCACTTGAGCACGGACCAGTGCACCTCAATCGAGATGCAAACTGCCGGCGCAGCCCCGACCGATAGGCGCGAGCGTTCGAGATCAAGGTCCCCTTTAAGAGGCAAGGACAAGTCACTCGGCGTGCCGTCGAGCCTACACGCGAACCTTTAAAACAAGCCTCGGCGCTCCAAAGCACCCGTCTGTTCCAGCCACAGCGATGCCCCTCCCATTGCGAAGTCGCAGAAATTGGATGCACTACTGACAGGGAAAGGGCACTTGCCCTCAAGCGCAAGCGAAAAAAATGGCTCGTCACCATAGCATCCTTCCATTCTTTTTTTCTCCGTGTTTGCTTCAAGACGAATACAATAGCGGGCACCGCGACACGGCAACACGGTCCTCCTCCCCCTCCACCTCCTCGCGCATGCTCCGCTCTTTCTAACATGACGCCACACACTCCTCCTCCACGCTTGTTTCTGCTATCAGTGGTGGCCGCGCCGCCTACCCCCTTTCCCCCTCTGCTCCTTTCGCCAGCCGAAGCCACGGCAATGGTTTTTGTTTATGCTTTTCCGTTGCACAGCTGCCTGCTGCCCTTGCGACTAATCGGCACCACGGCCCCTATGACGAATCACTTAAACCACGGAGGGGTCCAACTAGCAACCGCGCCACCCGCGCCTTTACGCTCGGCTCCTTCGAGCGTGCCACCCCTGCCCAAGCGGTCGCCCCCCACCCCTCCTTTACCACAAGTACTCTCTCCACGCCCACTAAAGCAGATCATGTCAACTCTCAAGTTCGCCACCTGGAACGTTCACGCGTGTTTCGTGACAAATTGAAACAGCGTGACATTTTGACCTTTGCACAAGCACAGGGTATTGATGTGCTCTTTTTACAAGAGACTAACTTTCCGTCGCCATTAGAGGTCTCAACCTTCAGACGCGAGTTCCACGTAGACGCCTTCTTCTCCCTAACTAAATCAAGGGCCTGTGGAGCGGGAGTCGTCTTTACTACGTGACGCTTCCGGCAAAAGGCGTTCTGCATCGTCGGTGCTGATGGTAGGTCGCTCATGTTGGACCTCTACATTAGCGAAAGAAGGATTCGGTTCGTGAGCGTGTATGCCTCGGTGACGCGGAAGAACACAAACACCTTCTTTCAACAGCTGCACGACCTTCTTTCAGAACCCATCCCGCACGTCCTGCTGGAGGACTTCAACTGCGTCGTGGACTCGCAGCGCGACGTCAGGGGACCGGGCCGAGGGGGGTCCACGTACTATGCCAGGGAGCTCGTGAAGACTGTTCGACACCTTCAGTTATCCGACGCGTGGCTGATCACCCACTGCGACCTTGTTCTCGGAATTCGAGCCTCTCACCTCACAGCCAGTAAATTAGATCGGACGTATCTCCCCGACTTTCGCCTTTCCTCGCTCGTGGCGTGCAGGTTTCTTTGCCCTCCGGCAGACATAGCGAGTCGGTCAGATCGCCTCTCCTTTGTCACTACCCTTAGTGGCTTTCCTGGACACCGTAGCTCTCCTGGACTCCGTACTGATGACCATGGCTGGCGAGTGGACCCAGTGCTCCTGCGAGACCATGATAGCATCGAGCGCATTAGAGCGCGGCTGTGGGCCTCCATGGTGAACGCCTCGGACCTAACCCCACGCTCGTGGGACAGCTTGAAAGTGGAGTGAAAGGGAATCCTTCAAGACGAAGGCAAGGCCAGGAAGCACCGCATAACCGCTAAACTGAATGAGATCCTGCGCAGAATACGCATCGTCAGGGAGGGCGGAGACGATGACGACTTCCATGCGCGACTATCTAACACCCTAGAGGTCGAGTATCCCCGGCTTCTTCAACTGCGTGCGAGACCACCTGGGGAGTGGAGCGCACCAATTAACCACCTCGGAGCGCACCCCAGTGACACAACTGGGAATGGCAGCATACGAATTACCTGAGAGAAACGCCCGGACGATTATTTCGCAACTGAACCAGAGGGAATCCGCGATGTCTTCTGCGAGTACTTCTCGGCCCTTTTTCGGGACGCCGATAGCGACGGAGAAACTGGCGGAGAAGACAAGATTAGAGAGGTCTGCCAGCACCTCCCACGGCTGTTGGGAGGAGAGGTTGTTGCGTTACTGAGCACGGAAGTGTCTGCAGAAGAGGTTAGGGGCGCGATAACAAGCGTGCCCCCGAACTCGGCCCCCGGCACTAACGGTCTCACAGCCAACTTTTACCCCACTTTTTCGATGATAAAGAGGGAGCGCTTGTCGCTCTGGCGAACATGATGGTTACGAAGCAACTGAAACCCGCGTCCTTTGGAGAGGGGAGGATGGTCCTGTTACTGAAATAGGGAGCCCCGCAGGAGGAGCTGTCGGCGTGGCGCCCCATAGCCCTGTTAAATGTGGACTATAAAATGGTTGCTTCTATACTTAATAGCCGCCTTAAGCTTCTCTTGCCATCCATCGTCGATCCCTAGCAGTCCTGTGCGGTTTCAGGCCGCTCGATCTTTGCCAACCTCACCGTAACAAGGGATGCCTTCGAATACATGTCTGCCAAGTCCCTGTCCGGAGCCTTTGTCTCCTTGGACCAGGCAAAGGCGTTTGACCGGGTGTGCCATGGATACATGATCAAGGTAGTCCACCAGTTCTGGTTCCCGACATGATTCGTAGACACCATCACAATCCTGTACAGCAACCTCACATGCCACGTAGTAGTAAACGGCACCCCGACGAGTAACTTTGTATACGAAAGAGGGATCCGCCAAGGGTGCCCGCTAGGGCCCTCCCTCTTCGTACTCTCGCTTGAGCCGTTGCTGGTGAACATCGACCAGAACATGCACGTCAGAGGCTTTCCGCTAACGGGGAAGGCCAACATTAAGGTCCTCGCTTACGCTGATGATGTATCCCTGTTCGTCAGGGACCCGGCAAGCCTGCAAGCTTTTTGGCGAACATTCGCACACTATGCTGACGTCTCAGACGTGGCCTTGAACATGAGGAAGAGCAAGGCCTTACCATTTAGAACATTCCCTCACGGCGCTGTGGGAGAGTTGGAAAGGGTCGACGCCGTCAAGGTGCTCAGCATATACTTTTGCTGTGGTGGCGTCGCTGACCTAACCTGTAAACGAGTGCTCGAGCGGGCACAGGATGCAGTAGCACGCCTCCAACCGAAGGATCTTAGGCTTCGTGAGAGGGCCATAGCCGCAATTATAACCATCCGCGCCTTCCCCTTTTATGTAAGCCGAATAGGAGTGATGCCTCCCAAGACTGCGACGCAATTGACAAGTATGATCGGTGCCTACCTGTGGGACGGCAAACCCACGCCCTTACGCCGAAACCTCCTGCAACTCCCAGCTTCAGAGAGGACCTCGGGCTGATGCATGTCCTGGCGGCGAGCAAAGTGCTTGCCTTGAAGACCGCAAGGGCCTTGTTTCGCGCACCTGATTACGCGGGGAGGCCCTTAATGCGTTACTGGTGCAGTACACACGCATCGTTCTTGAATGCCGACCGGCCGCTTGCCCCACTCGCCGAGACTCCCTCCACGTTCTATAATGCAGCCGCAAACACCATGCGTATGCTAGAAAAAGAGGCCCCTACGTGCGACGTAGATGAGACCCCGCCTGCTCGCATTGTGGAAGAAATCGCCAGCAACCAGATAACCCCCGAGGAGAGACGACGGTCGCGGAACTTGAAGCGGAAAGGCAAAACAGATAGGCGTGCCATCCCTTCGTCCACCCAAGACTTCACATAGAGGAAAAAACTGGGACGTCCTCCCGACCCGCCAGCGCCTCCACAAGTTTGGCATCACGCCTACACCCCACTGTCCCAATATTCGCGCGGATGAGACCCTGGCGCATGCCTTATTTGAGTGCCCAGCGGTCAAACCAGTTTTCGCCTGACTGCGAGGGACTTTAAAATCCATCCTCCCCAAGCCCTGACCAGAAACAAAGGCGCCTTTGCAAAGTTAGTGGGCCTCTGCACCATATTCAGGTTCGCCTGTAAACGGAATTGGGCTCTTTTGCACGCGGGCCGTAGAGCGGTCTTGTAACATTTGTATAACGAGTGTTCGAATGATCGCACTTCTAATGTAGTGTACAGTCTAAACGTGTTTTTGCTGTTCATCGGTGTGTTTACCGCGTGCGTCCGTGATAAGCGTCAGAGAATAATTATGTATTTGATTACTTGTCACAAGTGCAATACACTTTCCTTTGATTCGCTCCTAAAAGGGTTGCTACGTTATACTCGCTGGGTGTAACCTCCTTAGTTTTAGAAAGGTTTAGCGAGCGTTGAGCCGTAGTGCCATGAATACAGTGAACTAGTACATACCGTAAACTCGAGGTGGTTAAAGGTGGGAAGTAGACCCGAAGTCCAAGCCGTAAGGAAGTGTGCGTTTGCCACCTCTCGTTTAGTCCTTGCAATGTCTGCTGGATGGCGGTGCTTCTATATAGGAAATATATGATGAAAAGATGCGAGATGGCGGTACTTGGAGTGTTTAATAGATGGACGAACGGACACACAGACAGATGTATGGATGGACGTACGAACGGACGCAGGGGGGGAGGCATAGACAAACGCAGAGACGTACGCACGAGCAGACGCGCACGCGGACGGGTAGATGAACGCATGGACAGTCACACAGACGGACGCATGGACGGTCACATAAACGGACGCATAGACAGACGGAAGCAAGAACGAATGGATGGACGAATGCTTCGCCCCACTCTCCATTATTCACTCCTTAGATATGCTGCCAATTTTTTTAGTTAACGGGCACGCTACGAATTTTTTATTGTTCAACAACGCGAAAGAGTAATCTCTCTCCGGCACCACCTTGAATTCTGAAAAATGAGACATGTTACGCGCTACGCTGAGGGGCGAACTGGTGCCACTTTAAGGAGCTTTGCCTCTAAAAGTTTATGTATTCTCTTCCACGGATATACTAAGCCAGGGATCGACTTTTCGTAGATGGACCAGAATACTGACAATCAAGAAATCAAAGTCGACATGAGAGACCAAGAGGAAACAGCGTTTTTAACACCAGACAGCCTCTTCGAGTGTGAGGTCGTGCCCTTCGGTATTAACTCGACAGATGCGACTTTTCAACACTTTATGGATACAGTACCGGCAGGATTGAAGTGGCATACTTGTCTCGTGCGCTTTCTCGGGCCCGTGGGCCGTTATCTACAGCACGCACATAGAAAGCAGGATGAAAACGCACGCGCATTGCCAATGCGCGTGACGAGCATCAGCGTCGACAAAACCACGGGGGGGGGGGTGGCTAGCTCATAAGGGGGGTAAGAAGGGCCTGTAGGCTTTGATGGCAGAGCGATGGAATGTGAGGACGGCCATGCTAAATGCGATTGTTTTGTTTGGGTCCGCTGCGTTCCAGTTCAGTATTCTACTACAGAGCCACGCCAATGCTTAGAACTAGTTTCTAAACTGGCCTTAGGCAAGTTTCTTGTCGGGAAAGCAATAGGTTCAATATGAGTAATATATCGTTTTAAATTTTCACATGAACGACCAGACGTCACACAATGTGAACTGAGAAACGAGTCGGTCGTCCGATGTAATGAAACCGAAAAACTGTTTTCGTTGGTCACCAAATGCTACAACCCAATAGAAAGCTTGTGCTTGATCACCTATCAACTGTGGCCCATAACCACTTCAGGCATAATTCTTTATCGTCGCCAGCTAATGCATAAAAAATTGCGCAGAATTCCTAACAAGTGTGTAGTGTGTACCACATTTCTTCAAAGAATGACAAACGATAGCATAGTGAATGCTGGCCCCCTGCACAAATATTGTTATTTATGGCGTAGTAGGTGCCCAGCAAGTGCGCTTGTAGCAGTTAACCAAAAATTTTAAGAAAAGGCTCTGAAAGGCCACTCTTCGACTTTCGCTGTGATTTAGCTGCGTGTTTCACGCAGGCCTGGCGTCTCTTTTGTTTCATTTTTGCGTGCACCGGCACAAAGACATCATGAGTGTTCCTTTGCGGGTTAAATAATCATTCGATCAGATTATTGATCAATTCAATGCATGATGAATTAACTGATTCATGGTCCCGTGTTTGATTGATTGATTGCACTGGCCTCCCCCCGTACAAGAGCCTCAAGCAGAGTATTGTGATAGAAATGCGATAGCCGCCGATGGGATCGAAACTGTGACTCTCGGGTCTGCACTCAAAAGTTACAAATTATGAAGAAAATCTGTTAATGCAGTGATATAAAAAATTAGCAGATTCTACGCACAGCGGGAATCGATGATATACGAAGCACGAATGATAAAGGTCTCTTCAAAATCAGCACATCATTATGAGGTGGAGGTAAATGATGCCGCACACGACTTCCATGTCATGATTATCCAGTTTTGACGTATCGTTTACTTTCGTCATGTATTCACGTCATGTGAAACCGAATTTAGTATATGTGTAGCTACTGAAACGGCCGCGAGCACGCTATGAGCGTGGTATGTTGCCATGCTCTGACATGACACGCGTGTCAGGATTATCATGTGTGTACCAGTAGTATATTTTCGTCCATATTTCACGTCCCGTAACACCAAATTTGTTTTGTTTTTTTAGCTATAAAGCAGCCGCAAGCGCATCATGAAGGATTCAATGTACTCCAACGTAGCATTGACGCGTGCGCACGCTGGGCACAGCACCGCTATGTTAGCAAAACGTGAGCACTCTGTAGTCTGACGCCTGGCGCGACCAGCGTCCGTCGGCGCGGCCCGACGGCAACCGACGAAAATGCGACATGCTGCATTTCGCGCCGATGCGTTACCCAGACCACACTGCGTCTCCTTTTCGTGACGGAGTGATGCCAGACGCGCTGAAATACACTTGCGTCAAAACAATGCAGTGTGGCACACGCCTGCGAGTATATGGCAGGACCAGTGCCTGGCATGGCAACACCGGTATGACCCGACTAAATGAACGCCGCTGCGCACATGCACGTTGAAATGTACTGGCGCCTTAACTGTGGCATGTAGTCTTGTTCTCACAAAACATGCATCTTATGATTATCATGTTTGCACCACTCACATACCATCGTTATCCATTGGCGTCCCGTAATACGAAATTTGGCATATGTAAAGCTAGCGAAACGGCCGCGAGCGCATCATGAGTGTAGCATGTAGTCATGTTGTTACATGAAACGCTTGTCGGGATTGTTATGTTTTTATGTGTCATTTACCTATTCTGTACGTACGTGTCGCGGAATACCGAGTTTGGTACAAGTGAAGCTATCTAAATGGCTGCCGACGCATCATGATCAAAACATGTAGTTATGTTGTTACATCACACGCATCCCATGATCGCACCAGTATCACACCTTCGTCATCCATTCACGTCCCGTAACACCAAATTTGGTATATGTGACGCTAGCGAAACGCCCGCGAGCGTGTCATGAGTTTGGCATGTAGTCATGTTGTTACATGACACGCATAACATGGTTTTCAAGTTGGGGTCTGTCACTTGTGTTCGCCATGCTATCTTGTCATACCATACCAGTTTTGCAACATGCCATGCGAATGAAACCACCGCAAGAGCTGCAGGACTATAAAATGTAAATCATGACATTTATGACATCTATGTCATGATTTTCATGTTATGACTACTTAAAATAGACAGATTCTACGTACAGTGTGAATCGATTACATGCGAAGCACAAATAAGAATTCTCACTTTATCATCAGCACAACGTTACAAGGTGGAGGTAAATGATACCATACATCCCTTCCGTGTCATGAATATCTTGTTTGGATGTGTCGTTAACCTTCGTCATCTAATCAAGTCCCATGAAACAAAATTTAGTATATGCAGAACTAGCGAAACGACTGTGAGCAAGCTATTAGCCTGGTATGTTGTCATGTTTTTACATGAGACGCGTGTCAGGGTTATGCTGTTTGCACCAGTCATGTATTTCGTCATCCATTGACGTCACATAACACCAAATTTGTTATATGTGAAATTAGCAAAACGGCCGCGAGTGCCCAATATACTCCAATAAAGCGTTGACGTGCGCGTACGCTGGGCATAGCTACGCTACGCTAGAAAATGCGAGCACTCTGTAGGCTGACGCCAGGTGCAACCAGCGTTCGTCGGCGTGGCCCGACGGGAACTGGCGTGAAAATGTGACATGCTGCATTTCGTGCCGATGCGTTACCCAGACAACACTGCGTCTCTCACTTTTTATGACGGAGGGACGCGGGACGCACTGAAAAGCGCATGCGTCAAAGTAACGTGGTGCGGCACACTCCTGCGAGTATACGGCAGGACCGGCGCCTGGCGTGGCAAGGCCGTCGTGACGCGACAAAACGAATGCCGGCGAGGACGTGCACTGCGTCACGTCGAAATCTATTGGCGCCTTCACTCTGGCATTTAGTCAGGTTCTCAAATGACACGCATCTCATTATTATCATGTTTCAACCAGTCACATACCTTCGTTCTCCATCGACGTCACGTAATACCAAATTCGGCTTATAAAAAAAAATTGCCAGCAGCTTCCCTCGGGGGAATACTGAGGAGGATGCGGAAGCATGTAATTGGTTAACGGGTGTTAAATTGCGACTTACTTGGGTCGATGGCTAAATTGGTTAACGTGGTTGTGAAATGGGGTGTTAAATGAGTGAACACGTACGGCACGTATGCGAAAGGGCGGTGTTTTATTTATTGCGACGAACCAACGGACGAGCGGCAACTGAGCGAGCGAGCGCCGACCTTGAGTATATATTCAGCGCGACGGTGCATGCGCTGTCAGCTGTCGAATGTTCTCGAAGGAGAAGCGCGCGCGCGGCACAGATGGCGACGGCGCGACGGCGCATGCGCTGTCAGCTGTCGAATGTTCTCGAAGGAGAAGCGCGCGCGGCACAGATGGTGGGCGACGGCGCGACGGCGCATGCGCGCGCGTCAGCTGTCGAATGTTCGAGAAGCGGTGCGGACGGCGCGGACGGCGCACTACAAGGCGCGAGTATAAGATGCTCCCGCATCTAATATGTTGAACGATTTTGAGTACTTCTTACTCAACTATGGGAGAGCACTGAGCCGTCCCGCTAAAACAGTTTAGTGGCTGGTAACAGAGTTAGACACATGTGTTTAGAAAAAGTTTATTCTCTCATGGGACGCAACAAAGCTAAGGGACAAGCGTCTGTATAACAGGCACAATAACAAACAAAAGACAAAGAACAACATACATTACACATTTAAACAAGTGTCCAAGTCCATAAGATGTCCATCGTTCATAGTACTAATAACTATACATACACTACATAAATGCACTAATCACAATATGGACAATGTACATGATGATATATGTACAGAATTTACAAGACTTGGTGAATATGTTAGAAAATATGTACAACAGGTATCAATATTCATAAAAGTTACATAACTTACAGTGTTAGAATAAAATGCATATATAGAAGAGCTCACACCTATATGGGACATACACAAACACATAAAATAGTAAACAGATACTGATTACATGCACCAATCAAACATTGACAGATGACCTGGCTATAGGAACCAGGCCAAGTGGAAGTCTAATCGAACGCGTCTGTCAACTACGGAAAGAAAGCGGCACGACCATTGTCGCAGAAATTCTTCCTCCCCAAGGAAGAACAATTCCTCCGAAAGAAACGATAAGAGTTCACAGTAGAGGCGTTCCAGAATCGGAAAAAGAGCACGACGACGATGACCTGCCGCAACAGCTTCGCACCTATTACGCCATAAACAAAAGGCTCCCGCAGCTATTAGAAGGCGTGCAAAGCGACTACGCGAGCAGCGACCAGATGTTACAAAGCGATTAACACCTAGGCCACGAAAACTAGCGTTAACTGACTTCCAAAACACCTTTGCGATGACACATTGCTTCAGCATATGTTGGTTAGACTCCTGTAACGGGCAGTTAGGGCAAGTGGAAGATGGGACCATGCCCCACCTCTCCAGTCGGTCCCGTGTTGGGAGTACTCTCCATCCAAGACGCCACATAAAGTCACGGAGGTGACCAGGCAAAAATGATGCCGTTATGGCGCTCCACGAGACATGTCTTGATCGTGCTAGACGGGCTGGAGGAACCAGAGGAAGCAGAAGAGCTGCCGTTGTATCTACAATGCGGCTTTCAAGAATGTCCACATCGGGACAAACCAGCTGTGCGTGTCGATAAAATGCTACTGCCGTTGAGTAAAATGCAGGCACGTTAAGTGTTTGTGGTGCAGAATTAAGCCGTGCATCAGGTAGTAAATAGCGTAGTTTGGTGCCTAAGAAATAACAGGCAAGATCACGCGCGGGGCACTGATCACCATGCAACAACCGAAGTAAGAATCGTAGGGCAAGCAGCCGGCAGCGAACAGAGACGGATGGGATTGCGAATCCACCGCAGTTTCTCGGTTGCCCAAGAGCTGCTCGGCAAACCAGCTCTGTTCCACCCGACCAGAAAAAGGAGCCAATAAGGGATTGCAACGACCTGGTGATTCGTAATGGGGGCTGTAAGACATGAGATATGTACCATGCACGGCCGCAAAACACCGTCTGTGCTAAATACCTTCTTTCGAGCATCGGTAAATCATACTCTTGTGCTTCCCGGACGTGTCGTTTTACATCTTCGACTACTGAATTCCACAAGGAGGCTGATATGCCGTAGCAAGTATAATCAAGCCCCAGAATGCGAATAGAGTCAGTTTTTTGAAGACCGAAAAAGGAACTTAGACATGCGTCTGGGGAACCAATGAATAAATATCGACATTTGGAAAAATTTAAAGCAGCACCTGAAATCGTGCCATACGTTGTAAAAAGTCGTAGGCTACGGGATAAACTGTCCTCATTCTTCAAATACAACGTGATGTCATCAGCAAACGCTGTCACTGTCACGGTACCACTACCTGGAAGAGGAAGGCCTCTAACGTAGGGGTCAGCGATTAGCGATTGAAGGAATGGTTCGAGGCTGAGTACAAAAAGTGCAGGGGATAAAGGACACCCCTGGCGAACACCACGGGTAACCGGAAATGGCGCACTCTCTAAACCATCAAGAAACAACGTGCTGCGTATATTTCGGTATGCGTTTCTGAGAAGCTCAACGAAGTTTTGTGAAAAGCCAAATGCTGCCATTACGCTAAATATAAAACTATGTTCGAGGCGATCGAATGCCTTTTCCTGGTCAAGTGAAACCAAGAGTCCCTGAGCTGATCTTGTTAACGTGTACGCAACTATATCGCGCGTAACAAAAGAAAGACTGTGGATTTCTCTTCCAGGAATAGAGCACGCCTGATGATGACCTATTAAGGAGGGCATCAAGCTTCTCAAACGCCGAGTTATAACTGCCGCGAAAGTTTTATAATCAACGTTGAGGAGCGTTATTGGTCGCCACTCCTCTGGGCGAACTGACGATGGGTCATGTTTAGGTATTAAAACAATTCGACCATCGCGAAAGCTATCAGGAAAATCAAAGTTCTCGAAACAGCGGCAAATAACAGAGGTGAAAAGAGCACCAATGTCGTTCCAAAGCGTTAAATAAAACTCAACAGGCAACCCATCGGGCCCGGGGGCCGAGCCACGCTTCATGGAAGACAGTGCCTCTTTCACTTCGTCAGCTGACGGACTTGTGCTCAGTTGTTCAGCTACTTCAGATGAAATTTGAGGTAGCCTACTTAACATTGTGGCTGTCTCGGTGGTACCGCGATGTGATGACATTGTCGTACGAGCCATGTTGGCAAAGTGAGATAGGAAAACTGATTCATCGCGTGTCGGCGGCAACGCAGTGTGTAAGAATCTGGCCGCCGGAGTTCCTAGTCGACTCGACGGGTTGAGAAGCGAGCTTTTCGCAAAGCGTAGAACCTCAGGGTGAGCACATGGATTACGTCTGCAACGCCAAGCAGCCGCCGTCAATGACGAAGCTGCAATGAGGCGTTGAAAACGACCCCTTAACTCTCGCTGCCATGCGCGCATCAAGGGAGTTAGTCGATCAACCCGAAGAGCAATACGCAGCTTTGTGGCAGTGTCCGCTAGTTGTTCGGACGTACGGCGTCTAAGGGCCCGCCCTGCTACTGAGCAGTGTAAACGCCACTGTGTCTTGAGCGCGTCCCACACCTCCGGACCGCATCCCAAGAGAGAGGCCCGCAAGCTTCTAGATAAACTGGAGCATGTACGCGCGTCGTGCAGAATGCGGATGTCAAGACGCCAAGGTTTCACTGATGATGAAAAGGGAAAGTGAGCCTCGAGCGTCAATGGTCGGTGGTCTGATATATAAACAGGCGAAGATGGTAATGTTACTACATCAGAGTGCGATACGTAAGAAGCTAGCACGCTCGGCACATAGAAACGATCTAAACGACTAGACGACGTGCTACGCCACCAAGTCCAGGCATACTGTGGTCCATGCACTAGTCTGTACGTATCTATCAAAGAGAAATGTTGCACTAGGCGACGCAGCTCTCGCGCGTTCCAATCAGAGCGACCCCATCCTGGACCTTGCACGTCAGCTCGCGTGTCTAATACACAATTAAAGTCACCAGTTAGTATTACATGACGACCGTCTAGAAAATACACGTCCAGGTCACGGAAAAAATCGTTAGACATCGCTGCTTGAGCTGGCCCATAAATACACAAAACACGCAGTTTGAAGGATGATACGAAGCAGTCAAAAGCCAATACCCGTCCGAACGCGTCATAGAAAACATGATGACTTCGCAGAAGAGCGCGGTTAAAAATAATAATTCCAACTCAAGAGAAGCGAGATGTCGCGAAGGAAAAATAACAGTCTAAATTAAATGCGCGTTTGAATGCACGAACGTGGCCAATGGTGAAAAAATTTGTTTCTTGTAAACACAGAATATCACAATGTTCTGCACGGGCTATGCTGATAACCTCGGCTTGCTTTACTGGGTTACGGAACCCTTGAACATTTAAAGAAAGAATTTTCAGGGTGTCAGCCATATTGAAAAAAGATGGGTGACTGACCTGGTCGTGTTTTTCGAATCGGTATACCCCGGGGATCTATCCGGGGGAACTGGAGTACGTACACTACACAGCACAATTCGACCCTCTAGAAGAGGGTCGAGGTTTCTTTGGTTGCTGGAAATCGGAGCGGCTGTCGTGGGTGCCGTCCGAGCTGGTGCCAGACTTGTGTGCACGCTTGACTTCTCGCGGGGCTTGCATTTCCACGTCACAACTGTCTGGGCTAGAATGGAGTCCGATGCTACTGTCGACTTCGAGGCTGAAGCTGCTGTCTGACGAATCAGATGGTGGTTGGGCTGCAGTGTTAACGTTGTCGCCGCCTCCAACGACCTTGATCACAGATTGCTTGTCGAGACGCGTCAGTAAAGAACTCCCATGGCGTCTTGCTACTTGTTCAAGGAAGTCACGAGCCTGGCTTTCGGAATGATCCAAAGGGCTTTGCTCATTCGGTTTCAATTCTGTTCCAGATCTCGCAACGTCAGCGTCTTCTGGGCACTCAGCTGCTAGGTTAGACACATGCCTGAATACACAGGCATGGTTCAGTGTGCACCGACGCTCGCGTAGGTTTTAAATAGCTAACTTTACCGTACAAGCTCATGTTTGTGTTACTGGTTTCCGTACCAATACTTTACCTTCCTGGTGCATTTAATGTGAAACTTTGACCGTTTTAACTCGGACACATGTATGCTTTTGAAGTGGAACAAATAACCTTATACTTGATGAACGCGTGAATATTGCAGTAGCAGAGAACGAGTGATTATTGTATCAGACGTAATGAATTAGCTCAACTAAGGCGGTGCTGACGGCGCGGACGGCGCGGACGGCGCACTACAAGGCGCGAGTATAAGATGCTTCCGCATCTAAAACGCATCATGAGTGTGGCATGTTGTCATGTTGTTACATGACACGCATGTCGTAATCCCCATCTTCGGATAGGTCATTTATCTATGTCCTCTGTTAGCGTCACGTAATGCCGAGTTTGGTACATGTGAAGCTGGCGAAAAGGGCCGCGAGCGCATTATTAGCTTGGCATGTAGTCCTGTTGTTATATGACACGCATTTCATCATTTTCATGTTAGAGTCAACCGCTGGTGTTCCCCATGCAATAATCTCATACCATACCAGTTTTGCAACATGCCATTAGAACGAAACCACCACAAAAGCTGCAGGACCATGAAGTGTAATTCATGACATTCATGTACATACATGTAATGATTTCATGTTGTGACCGGTGAGATATGTTCTTGATACAGTCATGTTATGCCATACCAAGTTCGGTATTGATACTATTATCAAAACGGCCAGGAGAGCTAAAACTTCTAGGCGGCAAGATAGATAGATAGATAAATAGATAGATAGATAGATAGATAGAAAGAAACGCCCAAAGTCTTCGAAGAGTTAGCTAAGAAATGCTTCGCATTTAACAAAAAAAACATGGATGATTTCTCCTTCCAGAAATAGACTAGAGACGAAAGTGGAGGGTGTCTTCAAGAGGCAGTTGAGCGCTTATTGTGAATTGTTTCGCCACAAGACAGCCCCGCCGTGGTGGTCTTGTGGCTAAGGTACTCGGCTGCTGACCCGCAGGTCGCGGGTTTGAATCCCGGCTGCGGCGGCTGCGTTTCCGATGGAGGCGGAATTGTTTAAGCCCGTGTGCTCAGATTTGGGTGCACGTTGAAGAACCCCAGGTGGTCAAAACTTCCGGAGCCCTCCACTACGGCGTCTCTCATAATCACAATGGTGGTTTTGGGACGTTAAACCCCACATATCAATCAATCAATTGCCACAAGGCAGAAAGAGTGAACGCTATAACAACAATTTGTTTTTAGATGCGGAAGCATCTTATACTCGCGCCTTGTAGTGCGCCGTCCGCGCCGTCCGCACCGCTTCTCGAACATTCGACAGCTGACGCGCGCGCATGCGCCGTCGCGCCGTCGCCCACCATCTGTGCCGCGCGCGCTTCTCCTTCGAGAACATTCGACAGCTGACAGCGCATGCGCCGTCGCGCTTCGAGAACATTCAACAGCTGACAGTGCATGCGCCGTCGCGCTGTATATATACTCAAGGTCGGCGCTCGCTCGCTCAGTTGCCGCTCGTCGGTTGGTTTGTACGGCGCGTCGACGTCCAAGGTCGTGGTGAAATGAATTCCAACGAATCCACAAACTTAATGATCGACGTCCCTTCGACCAGCGCCGCCCTTTCGCATACGTGTGTACGTGTTCACTCATTTAACACCCCCTCCTACAACCACGTTAACCAATTTAGCCATCGACCCAAGTAAGTCGCAATTTAACACCCCATTCACAACCACGTTAACCAATTTAGCCATCGACTCAAGTAAGTGTCACTTTAACACCCCGTTAACCAATTACATGCTCCGCATCCTCCTCAGTGTTCCCCCGAGGGAAGCTGCGGGCAATTTTTTATTTGAAATTTGGGGTTTAACGTACTAAATGCACCACTTAGTTAATAGGGACGTCGTAGTTGAGGACTCCGGAAATTTCGAACACCCGGGGATGTTAAACGTGCTCCCAAATCTGAGCACACGGGCGTAGAGCACTTTCGCCTCCATAGAAAATACAGCTAGAAAACAAAGCCGGGAACGAATCTCGGCTGCAGCCGAGATTCGATCCTTCCACCTGCAGGTCAGCAGCTGAAACAAAAAATTGTAATGTCACGCGAAGATCATCAAGCCACTGGCGCACCGGTGGGGGGGGGGGGTCAAGGGAGTTGTAATCCTTCCCCCCTCGAAGCCGACCTAACTACCCTCTTATATGCCCTAATGTCCTTGTCGCCGAGTCACCTACGTCCATGGTGTACCGAAGGGGGCGGGAATATCAAAGGTTTTAATTTTCCTACACGAGAGGTCGATCCTCCCCTTCAAGTTATCATCGTTTCAATCCAAGAAGTGGCTTGAGGGTGAAATTGCCTGATTTATTCTATAAATTATGTCATATTCACATATCTACTTCTATATTGAAAGAGCAGAAAGCACATGTTATGTCGCTCAAGCTGCGTTGATTTCAAGTGAAGCAGCTACGTAGAAAAAAAAAAGAATTGGCAGATCCGAAGCACAGTAGGAATTGATGATACGCGAAGCACAAATGATAAATGTTGATACGTCAATTTAAAATTAGCACAATGTTACGAGGTGGAAGTAAATTATGCCGTACATGACTACCGTGTCTTTAGTATTATGTTTGGATGCATTGTTTACCATCATCACCTATTCCTGTCACGTGATACCAAATTTAGTATATGTGGAGCTTGCGGAACACCCACAAGCATGCTATGAGCGTTTGTATATTATCATGTACTGACATGACACGCGTGTCAGAATTATCATTTTTGCACCAGTCATACATTTGGTCGCTCATTAGTGTCACGGAACACCAAACTTGGTATGTGTGGAGCTAGCAAAACGGCCGCGAGCGAATCATGAAGAGCCCATTATACTCCAATGTAGCGCTGACGCACGCGCAGGCTGGGAACAGTGACGCAACGTTAGCAATACGTGAGCACTCTAAAGCCTGATGCCAGGCGCGACCAGCGTGCGTCGGCGCGGCCCGACGGCAACTGGCGCGAAAGGCAACATGCTGCATTTCGCGCCGATGCGCTCCCTCTTTTCGTGACGGAGGGACGCTAGACGCGCTGAAACGCGCATGCAGTTCGGCGCAGCGACGCGGCGTGCGCCTGCGAGTATATGGCAACGCAGCGTGCGCCTGCGAGTATATGGCAGGAGCGATGCCTGGCCTGGCAACGCCGGCCTGACACGATGAAAGGAACCCAAGCGAGCACGTGCACCGCGTCACGTCGAAATGTATTGGCGTCTTGACTGTGGCATGTGGTCATGTTCTCACATGACATGCATCTCAATATTAATTTGTTTGCACCAGTCACATACCTTCGTCTTTCATTGGCGCCATGTAATACCAAAATTGCATAAGTGAAGCAAGCGAAATAGCCGCGAGTGCATTATCAGTGTGGCATGTAGTCATGCTGTTACATGGCACGCATGTCGTGATTATGAAGTTTGGATGTGTGATTTACCTATGTAGTCCGTTCGCGTCACGTAATACTGAGTTTGGTACATGTTAAGCTATCGAAACGGCCACGAGCGCAACATGAGCGTAGCATGTAGTAATGCTGTTACATGACACGCGTGTCAGAATTATCTTGTTTGCATCAGTATCATACCTTCGCCATCCATTCACGTCCCGTAATACCAAATCCGGTATACGTGAAGCTAGCGAAACGGCCACCAGTGCATCATTAGCGTGGCATATTATCATACTGTTACATGGCACGCATTTCATGAATATTGTAACGAACAAATACAGTGCCGGAAGCTGAAACAGCTATTTATTAGTGGCGAACTTGTGCCCGTCAACTAAATACACAAAGTTTGTGAGCTCACTGGTCAAAACCTTGTCAACTTCTCTTGCGTCTCGTCTTGAGCTGTCCTCGAAAAACCGCCAGCGTTCCTTGTCCAGCGCGTGATGTGGTGACACCTGCAGCCAGCGTTGCATGGCGCGTTTACAGCTTGGCGCGTACCGCCAGCGTTCCATGTCCAGCGCGTGATGTGGTGACACGTGCAGCCAGCGTTGCATGGCGCGTTTATAGCTTGGCGCGTTTGGCTTGTCCGTTGGTGTGGCAGAATTCAAAGTAACAGGAAGCGGCACAGGACTATGGCAGGTGCCTAACAACATGCGGCAATATCATGTTTGCACCAGTCACATACATACCTTCGTCATACATTCACGTACTGTAAACCAAATTTGGTGTATGTGACGCTAATGAAACGGCCACGAGCGCATCATGAACGTGGCATGTAGTCAGATTGTTACATGACACGCATATCACGATTTTCATGTTAGGGCCTGTCGCTTCTGTTCGCCATGCAATCATGCCATGCCATACCGGTTTGGAACATGCCATGTGAACGAAACCACCGCAAGAGCTTCAGGACCATGAAATGTAAATCATGACATTCATGACATGCATGTCATGATTTTTATATTATGACTAGTGAAATATGTTATTCATACAGTCATGTTAAGCCATATCAAGTTTCGTATTGATACCATTATCAAAACGTCCAGGAGAGAAAGAAACGAGAAATAAGGAAGGCAGGGAGGTTAACCAGATGCTATTATGCGGTATGCTACCCTACACAGAGGTTGGGGAATAGGGGGTTGAAAGAGAAAGGGAGAGTAAAAAATAAATAAGAGAAAAACACCGACACACACGCATGCACAAAATCAGTCCACTCAGAGGCGTTCCGACAGGCCAGTAGTTCGTAAGAAGCCCAGTAGCGCTTGCACGGCTTTCTTCTGTGACGATGAGTCATGACGATGGCGCAGTATACTTTCTTCTGACAGCAGCTGGTCATCTAACCTTTTAGTTTATTAGAAAGGTGTTGTCTTTCCAGGTTGTATTTCGGGCAGTCACACAGGATATGTCGAATTGTTTCTTCATCTCCGCAGTGTGCACAGTCGGCAGTGTCGGCCATACCTATGCGGAACGCGTACGCACGGGTAAACGTGACTCCCAACCATAGTCTGCACAGAGCAGTAGCGTCGCCTCGTCGAATTTTTGTTGGAAGCTGCATGCTTAACGTTGGATCAAGGGATCGTAATCTTGCATGCGTAAAGAGAGGCTCATGCCAAAGAGCCAGGGAGCGTTGGCGAGCAAGCATGCGGAGCCTCCTAGCAGCGTCCATCCTTGAGAGAGGTATTGACTGGTCGTTGTCTTCTGTATGGGCTGAACGGGCAGCTTGATCAGCTCGTTCGTTACCGATAATTCCACAATGGCTTGGCAACCACTGAAATATAACGTGGTTTCCTTTCTCTGTTATACGGTGTAGCATTTCTGCTGTTTCAAATACCAACTGCTCGTGTGGACCACGGCGTAGATTGGACAGAAGTGACTGCAGTGCCGGCTTGCAGTCGCAGAAAATCGTCCACCGTTGCGTGCTCTGGTCGTTAATGAAACGCAGCGCAGCGCGAAGCGCTGCAAGCTCTGCTGCCGTGGTTGTGGTTGCATGAGCTGTCCTGAATTTGATGGTTGTGGCGTGCGTTGGAATAACGACCGCCGCTGTTGAGCTGTTTGGCAGGACGGAGCCGTCGGTGTAGACGTGGGTGCAGTCTTGGTACTTCTTGTACAGCAGAAGTAAGGCGAGCTGCTTGAGGGCTGGTATTGAGAAATCTCGTTTTTTCTGGATGCCTGGTATTTTCAGGTTGATGACTGGCTGTTTGAGGCACCATGGAGGAATTGAAGGTCTCGCCGCGGGCGTAAAACAAGTTGGTAGGGAGTCACCATGTGTAGTTATTGTTCGACAAAATGACGTATGAGGTCTATCCACTGGCAGAGAGGCTAGGTGGTGCTGGGGAGTCCGGCCCACATGCCTTATGTGTGTTCTCAAAGCTTCAATTTCAATATGGGTCTGCACGAGGTAATCTTTGGCTATAGCTATAGTCGCCATTGTTGAGGCACCCTGAGGCAGACCTAGACATATTCGAAGCGTCTGTGCTTGAACGCTTTGTATCATGCGTCGACTTGTTTTGCTGGCGTTTGATAAGGCAGGCAGACTGTATCGTAAAACGCCAAGGAAAAGCACCCTATAAAGTTGTAACATAGCATTAGGCTGCATTCCCCAAGTCTTTCCAGCGAGAAACTTGAAAAGATGGCATATGCCTGTCAATCGCTTTTTCAAATACGACACATGAGGGCTCCATGATATGTCTCTGTCGACTATGACACCCAGAAATTTGTGAGATCGACGATACGGTATATTTTGACCGTTAATTGACACTCTGTAATTCGACATGGGTTTGCGCGTAAATGCCAGAAGAGCGCACTTTCCGGAGGAAATTTCCAGGCCTCGATTGCGTAGATACAAAGTAGTTGCAGTAGCAGCTCTCTGTATTCTCGCTCGTAACTGCAGGCGAGTTACCGCAGATGTCCAGATGCACATGTCATCAGCGTATGTTGATAGATAAATATTGTTTGGTAGGTGCGTATGGAGAGCGATTAGTGTTATATTGAATAGCACAGGGCTCAGTACACCACCCTGAGGGACGCCACGACAATTGAAATGTGTACACGTGTTCCCGGTCTCTGTACTCACAAAATAGGATCGCATTTGGAGATAACTGCGTATCCACTTAAACATTCGGCCACCCACTACAATCTCTTCTAGTGCGGTAAAGACGGCTTCATGTGTAACGTTATCATAGGCTCCTTTGACGTCAAGGAACAGAGAGGTGCAAAGACGCTTATGGCCTTTCTCGTGTTCAACGTACGTGATTAGGTCGATGACGCTATCGATCGATGATCGACTACGTCGAAAGCCATCCATGGCATGTGGGTAGATCTCATGATACTCCAAGTACCACTCGAGTCGGTCGAGAATCATTCCCTCCATCACTTTACCACCGCAACTAGCCAATGCAATGGGGCGATAGGAGGAGAGTTCCAATGGTGATTTGCCAGGTTTTAGTAATGGTACTAGACGACTAGTTTTCCAACTTAAGGGGACAGTGCCCTCTAGCCAACAATCATTATATAGCTGAAGTAGAGCTATTCTCGCGCGCTCACCCAGATGACACAGGGCTCTGTAGGAGATTCCGTCAGGTCCTGGTGCGGAGGTCTTTTGCATGAAGCGAGTGCGGCTTTGAGCTCCTGAATGGTGAACGGGTAGTCCATACAGGATTCACGTGGTGGCGGAAAACTGCTTGAAAGTGGTGAGCTGCTGATAGCTGTAGTTTGCCCTGATAACTCGGCGCAAAACTCTTCAGCAACGTCTACATCTGATCGATTTTGGTCAAGGGCTAAAGCCTTGAATGGTGACTTCTGAATGGGCGATGACCGCAAAACTCTAACCATCCTCCATATCTGCGATAAAGGCTTACGAGGGTCGAGTGACTCGCAGAAAGTAATCCAGCGTTGGAATTCTAGCTTGTCCAACCGACGTTTGATCTTCTTCTGCATACGTCTAGCACTCCGTAAATCTTCTATGTCCTTTGTGCGCTGGTACCTTCTTTCAGCTCGTCGTCGCAAGGCTCGAAGCCGCTCCAGCTCTATGTCGATGTCCATGATTCTTACAGGGCATGGGATCGTACACACAGTCTCTTTTACAGTGCTCTTGATGGCCTCTTGTAAATCGGATATGTGTTCTTGGCATTGGTCTTCCATACGGGACTGAAATTTTTTCCAGTCCACTCTTTTAACAATGTCGCGCACTTTAGGAGGCGACAATCCTCTGATCTTGACGTATGTTAGAATGTGATCACTCCCGTGCGTTTCTATATCCGTGAACCATTCAGTATGTTTTACTAGGCTTTGCGAAACAAAAGCCAAGTCGAGACAGCTACTGTATGTGGAGCCACGTAAAAATGTAGGACTGTTATCATTCAGTAAACAAAGTTGGTTGTCGGAGGCAAAAGACACCAAGCTTCTGCCCTTCATGTTGGTATTCTGACTTCCCCATAATGTATGATGAGCGTTAAAATCCCCAATGATAACACACTGGTCAGGAGTTAACGCTATGATGTCTCGTAATCTTTTTTGATCGAAACGGCTTGATGGTGATAGGTATGCGCCAACCACAGTGATGTTGAGCCTCCTCTTTTTCACTCTTAAGCATACGTATTGGTTTCCGCCATGAGGTGGTACAGGTTGAAGGATGTAAGTGAGGTCTCGGCGAATGTACACAAGAACCTTGCTGCTCTCAGTAACAGTAGGCGACATAAAAGGTTCGTATCCCGAGAGTCGTATTGCACTTGATAAGTTCGGCTCACAAATGACGATTACGGGAAACATATCGACGTACACAAATCGACGAAAGTCACCAATGCGCGATCTCAGTCCCCTGGCATTCCACTGCAGTATTGCTGCTTTACGAACCTCATCCCGGAAAACAGTGGTGGGTTAGCCATGGTCTACTCTAAGGCTGCTAGCACTGGACGCGCTTAGTCCAGTACTTGAAGGGCACTTTTGGCTGACGGTGTATTCATGTCGCTTAACAACATGCGAATGGTGTCCACTAATGATCTTAGCATCACCATCACGCGATGATCTGGCTTCCCGGCCGTTGCAGCATTTTGTGCTTAATCTTGAGGCGGCTTCTGTTGAGGCTCGACAGGTCGTGTAGGCGGCTTCTGTTGAGGCTCAACAGATCGTCTAGGCTGAAGGGGTGGCCATTCCTTTAGAGGGAGAGATCTTCCAGCATATTCTCTTTCAGCGCAGATGTTTGCCGTGCTAGGAGCCGCGCCTGTAGATTTCACTTGAGTTTCTGACTTTCTCGTCAGATTTTGCACTGTCCTTCGTGATGACCTTCGACGATGACGACGCTTTTGCCTTACTTTTTGCACAGCTTCTCTGTGAGTCGAGTTGTCTCGCACCATTTGCCTCAGAATATAAATCTCTTTCTTAATCTGAGGACAGTCCTTGGAGGAAGCACTGTGAGCTTCTTGGCAGTTGGGGCATTTCAACGTAGTTGCATTACAGTCGTCTTCTGAGTGGTGTTCAGCGCATCGGGGGCACACTGCGGAATTTCTGCAAACGCCCTGCACGTGGCCAATCTTCTGGCACTCGAAACACTGCATAGGCTTCGGAATAAATGGGCAAACCTGGTGACGGGAATGGCCCACCTTCACATAAGAGGGAAGACAGTCTCCCTTGAATGTTAGTCGCACACAACGAGAGTTGCCTAGGCGACCAGAATGCACAATTACGTTGTTTTCACTCACTGGTTTTATCAGTACAGGAAGATCTTCATTGGCGATTTCAGTGTCTATGTCAGATAACTCCTGTTACGGTGTCACCATTCGCTGGTATGATGGATCGGACTTCGAT
Source organism: Rhipicephalus annulatus (assembly GCA_013436015.1). Taxonomy (NCBI): domain Eukaryota; kingdom Metazoa; phylum Arthropoda; class Arachnida; order Ixodida; family Ixodidae; genus Rhipicephalus; species Rhipicephalus annulatus. Next base: position 34,615 of record WOVY01007072.1, read on the forward strand.
GTTTCCCAGCTCTGACACATGCTGTAGCGTGTTCAGTGCACTTGGGTTCCTCACGTCGATTGCCAGAATATTCTTCCTCGTGTTTATCCTGATGTCCCTAATCTCGTTAGGTACAATGTTTTCAAGGTACAAGGACAGTGCTTGCCTGTTGAGGAAGCGTAGATTGGCAGTAGTTGTCTGCGGCACAAACAGAATGGAGTGAGGGCACCCCTGAGGCGCGGTCCTCACAGTGGCTGTACTTGATGCCGATGATGCGTTCCGTTCATGATTCTTCGTTTGGCCTTGCGGTAGAGCACAGGTTCGAAGTCGTCTTCCGAGGACTCGTAGTCTGATCCAGAGTACAGCTCGGTGTCCTCGCTCTCACTAGATGGATTTCCACGCTTTCTTGAAGCAATGCCCGTGGATGAACTGGTACTGGGCGGGATCTCTGGGGATTGTACATCCCTGACCACGATGTAGGGGGCTGGAGACCCCGCTGTTGCGCTGTGGAACGCAAAAAAACATCACAGACCGCAAGATGTGTTCCACAAGAGAATCACTTCGTCTTCCTCTTCAACGTCCAGGAGAGCTAAAAGTCATAGGCGGCTAAATAGGTAGATACGCGCAAAGTCGCCGAAGTTCAATAAGAAACGCTTCGCATTTAAAAGAAGGTGTTTCACGAGTCGTAAGTCTGACCGCTCTTACTTTATTCTTGGTAGAAGTCTAAGAGGGGCTCTGTACAATCAAAATGCCCTGCGGGACTTAGCTTCGGTGCACAGTGTATGTCACTTCAAAATGTATCACATCTAGCTGCTCAACCAGCTGTGTTTGCAATGCTACATAAATATATGCTGCAAATGAGCAAAATTTGCAACATTCATTTGTAATACTTGTATCCATGTGCTTCTACTTGTCGATTAATACACCATCAAGCTGCCAATTGCTTGCTTCCTGGTTATCTCAATTGGCAGAGCGACCACCCCAGATAGGTGTTGCTCCTGCTTCGAATCACGTACCAGAGCTTTCGGCAACGATTTTTTCGGCAAGTAAGACGCTTTCTTTTCAGAAACCCGTATGAATTTTCTTGTGCCTTCGTGCTACAAATGGGTAGTTGTCTTCTTTCCCTTTCATACATGTATGTTCAGGACAAGAGCTCACAGTGTTGTTCACCGTTTATAACGTTATCCGGTGACGAAGCTGCAAAGTAATAACACTACACTAATGTTGCTTGAAATGTTCAAATTTCTTCAAACAAAAAGTCATGATGGTAATCTTATAGAAATAACAGGGAAGTTTTTTCAATGGCTTTACTTGCTTTGGAAGTGAAACACGTGGTGTTCATTTCCAGTTTCGATGCCGGTAGCAGTATCGTTACTTTTTTCCAAATCTTTCACACTATAGTGAACATGAATTTAGTCCTACATATAGCTTGTTTTTCTTTATATATATTTAACCATAAGCACACTACTTGCCCCAAAACATTCTTTTTGCATCATAAATGAGCTGCTCAAAACACAAAGAAGGCCCCTATTCGATGGCAAGCGTGTGCCACCAATACAATGCTCTTAAGATTTGAACCCTTTCCAACCAGCATCACTGTTGATAAGCAAACGGTGTATAATTCAAATTGGCAGGGTGATATCAAGGTAACTATCAATCCTCTGAGACATAAAAAAAGATTAAAAAGTATTTCAGGCCCCTCGCCGTTTCAGATATATTGTGTGACTCTTCTTTTTCTTCACTCACCATAATGCATTAACTTTGTTAAATATACAAACTTTCTCATTATTACTTTACTATTTGGAACTCTGAGCCCTAGCCTGCATGTCGCCGCGACAAATATAACAATGAAACACATCATAGAACATACTTTTAATCCATTTCAACCATGGCTTTATCTTTTCAAGGACCAGATTCATCTGAAGGACTGTCGTTTCATGAGATCTTAAGTTTCATTTATTATCTCATCTAAACTTACTGAACAAGTTTTTATTTCCCCCATAAAACAGAGGCTCATTGTCGCTTTTGGATGTTCTCGCAACCTAAAAATAAAACTGCAAACACACCTACCCTAACTGATATCCTCAGTTCCCTTGAGACCACCGAAAAATCTACGATACATCATTAGTAAAGACAGTAATCCGAAGAGTCACAATGCAGTGCAGTACACAACTAAAAAAAGAACAAAAACACAATATATATAGCAATCTTGCCAAAAACGGTTACACAAGTTTGTTTATTCAAAATAATTTCTATCCAAAAAAAAAACGATGCAATCTTGAAAATGCAGTAAGAGTATTCACTTTATCAACACCACGACAGAAACATATCTCTCTCCGTTGTCTGAGGCACCAGCAAAACCATCGCCCCTTTGAAGCGAACTCTGGCAACGCGCTATTCGTGGAAGGCTGAGTCAGCTGATAGTAAGAACGCGAGTGGCCCGTCCTTTTTGGGGCGAAGCCCCATTAGAGGCACCCGCTCATCCCTCGTAGTCATAGTCGTAGTTGTCATGTGTGTAATCAGTCTTACGTTTTGACGGGCAATGTAGTGCCAGTGGGAGATTTCTCCTGTGCGTTGTCAAGCAATAAAAGTTTCGTAGGGTGCGCGTTAACTAAAAGCGAAATTCTCCTGTCTCTCATTCCCCATTAGCAGCCATTGGCATGTACATTGAGCACTATCTGACGAGAAAGGGTTGCTACGTTATACTTGCTGGGCGTAACCTCCTTGGTTTTAGAATGGTTTAGCGAGCGTTGAGCCGCAGTGCCATGAATACAGTGCAGTAGTATATGCCATGAACGCAAGTTGGTTAAAGGTGGGAAGTAGGTACGAAGCGCAAGCCGTAAGAATGCAAAAGCCGAATTCTCCTGTTTCTCATTCCCCATTAGCAGCCATTGGCATGTACATTGACAAACATCTGAGAAGAAAGGGTTGATACGGTATACTCGCCGGGCGTAACCTGCTTGGGTTTGGAAAGGTTTAGCGAGTGTTGGGCCGCAGTGCCATGAATAAAGTGAATTACTATATACGATGAAGTCGAGGTGGCTAAACGTGGGAAGTAGACACGAAGCGCAAGCCGTATAAGAAAGTGTGCGTGTGCCACCTCTTGTTTAGTCTTTTGAAAGTCATCTGGATGGCGGTGCTTCTATATCGGGAATATATGATAAAAGATGCGAGATGGTGGTACTTGTAGTGTTGAATAGATGGACGAATGGACACACAGACAGATGTATGGACGGACTCACGGGTGACTGCACCGACGGATGAACGCATGGACGGACGCAGGGGCGGATGCATGGACGAACGCAGGGACGCACGGACAGATGGACGTGTGGACGCACGAACAGACGCACGCGTGGGCTGGCGAATGGACGCACGGATAGTCACTCAGAAGGACGCATGGAAGAATGGAAGCAAGAATGAATGGACGGACGGATGCTTCGCCCCACTCTCCATCATTCACTCCATGGATATGCTGCCATTTTTTTCTTTTTGAGAAGCTATGTGTCATGCTCTATTCTTTTACTCCTTTCTTGCACGTGGTACATCGGACGAAAGCCACCCATGCATGCATACGTTCAGTTCACTCGCTACAACATGCGCTCTGCGTCTGCTGCGCAAAGGTGCGCCGGCAGTGCACTTCCAAACAGACCACAGGTATCCCTGAAGTGGCTGTTGAACATGATCCTCACCAACCTCCTGAAGAAGATTCCGCATTGACATTCAAGACACGCAGCAACATCACCTGAATCCTCGGTTACAGCTTAAAAGGAAGCGATTACTCGGCATACAACACCGTCAGATGCGTCCATGGGTTTCTCATCACCGAGAATGCTTCAGTCGCCAAACACGAGCACCCGAATGACATTGCGAATCGGTGAGTGTAAAGGTGTGGCAGTTTGGGCTAGTTGGTATGACAAGACGATAGTTATAGCGCGAGAACAGAACGACGACAGAGAGACCGCGTCCTTCTTGTTTCTTTGTCATAGTTCTGTTCTTGCGCTATAACTATCGCCCTAAGCGTGATTAAGATGCAGTTGATCCGTAAGCTGAAAATGTTACTACACGTGCGCTGCATTGATCTGTACATACTTTTAAAGACGATAGTCTTTCTTGGGGACTTTCGACGCAATAGTTTCATTTTGCCTGTCTGTCTGCCTGTACATTTGTCTATTTGTCCACTCTTAACAGCATTGGGTACTTGAAACGACCGACCCCATCCACAGCGCCCACCTCTGTTGCTCAAGATTCAACATTGATACTAGTGCAATTGTCGATTGAAAAGCAATTATTGCGCGTGTCTGGGACACCTTAACAACATGTATATACTCTGCATGTGCGCCTTTTATAGAAAAGGCATACATAAGTAATTTTAAAGACTGCAGCGCTTATGACGCTGCGCTGACCATCCAACGCTTACACGGAAAGACGAGTGTTTCCAACGCTTTGCTGAAACGAGACGGTGGTGGCACCTACTCGTCACCTTGCGTTCCACACCTTATTACCTCTGAGGAGGGCGCGCACACCCGTCTCAGAGCCAGGCACTTTATTCTTGAAAAAAAAACTGCTAGATGGCGGTTATGTTTCATGTGCGACGTGACTTGATGCGCTCGTTCGCCTGCGCTGCACGCTCGAGGCACTCTAACGCAGCGCCTATAGAATACCATTTACCAATTTTCTTGAGCGGAACATCAAATTAATGTTTTGTTCACTCCCTCCACACGCAAGACTATTGTATTTCGACGACATTTGCTGATTAAATGCAGATACGGGGCCATTTTTTGTCTTTTATACCACAAAGAATATAAATAGAATTTACGTTGCACGTCCATACTTCTATTCTGACGAGGCTCAAAGGATTGTTCATATGATTGATTGATTTGATTGATTGATATGTGGGGTTTAACGTCCCAAAACCACCATATGATTATGAGAGACGCCGTAGTGGAGGGCTCCGGAAATTTCGACCACCTGGGGTTCTTTAACGTGCACCCAAATCTGAGCACACGGGCCTACAACATTTCCGCCTCCATCGAAAATGCAGCCGCCGCAGCCGAGATTCGAACCCGCGACCTGCGGGTCAGCAGGCGAGTACCTTAGCCACTAGACCACCACGGCGGGGCGAGGCTCAAAGCAATATAGGATATAGGATATTCTGTTCGGTTTATCCAAAAAAACTCAATTGCAGTTCTTTAACCGCTAAAGTTGCCAATTGGGCTTGTTTGAATCGAAATAACTGATTAATAAGGGGAAAAGACAAAATACACAATAATTGGGACTCAAGAAAGGCACACTACGCCAGGTGTCATCATGTGTGCTTCTTGCGTTCCTTTTGTTTGATCTGCCATAGAAGTCATATTCTTTTTAAACCGCAATGTTTCACCGGCAGCCGGTCGACACGTCAGCACCAGAATCGCTAAACGGAGCTGGAAAGCTAGCAAAAATAAGTATTTTCAAGACATCTCTCTTAAGAACTATGTTTTGCCTTGCTTTATTCGATCTACCGTTTATTTTCTACGTGCACTGCTTTATAGAGTGGTTTCTTGGCCTTCTCAAGGCTTTTCAAGGTCTCCGCTAAGAATACCTGGAGATTGTTGTCATTGTCATCTCATTTTCTGTAATAATATTAGTAGTAATGCTGATAGTAATCATAATATTATTATTATTAATATTATTGTTGTTGTTGTTGTTGTTGTTGTGGCACGTAATATAACGTATAATAATTGTTTGGTATGTGGTATTTTCGGGTTATCGCACGTTTCAACCCCCCCTCCTCCCAGGGAAATCCAGGGTGCGCTAATGCAGCAAGCATTTCGAAATTCCGCGAAGAGCCGCAAGTGCCAGACACGAATGCAGCATTCACAAGGCGAGAGCGGATTAACAGCTTTCGCAGCTCGGCGCGTCAATTACATTGCTCAAAAAGAAAGAAGGACGCTTAAAACGGGCGCCGAACATGAGGCGAGCTAGAAGAACCGTTATCATTCTTACTTCTTCATGTGTGAGCAGCACGCTCATTTTATGAACGCGGCCATGGTGGCGAACAAAGTGACCTTCGTTCTCTCTTACGGTTGTAACTTCAAAGCAAATATGATGTGAAAACACAAGAGGAAAAGAGTTCCCGAATCTCGTGATATCACGCGCACGCGAGCAAGCAAGCCGTGTAGAGGCACGTGCGAATCACAAAGCATGGGGCGATCTTCAGAGCACGCCCAGCGCGTGCCCTAGGGGCCACCTCATTGTTTCTTATGAAAACGTACTGAGGTTGCTGAGCTCTGAGGACCGCTATCAGTATATAGTGCATATAAATAGCTTACCATCAAAAAACTGAACAACGTACGCTCTGTGTCCTCGTTACTTCGCGCTTCGAAGGGTTAGAATAGACGTTCAACGCGTACAAATAAATATTTTCCTTCTTGCTTTCTTTTCGTTTCATCTCTTAGCATAAATTCTAGAACGTCGTATCCGGAATGGAAATACGTCAGCATAGCCATGGTGGACCGTTGCATAAAACAAGTTTGTGTTAAGAAAAGTTTTATTTCACATTTCTGGTTTCTTCCAGCTCAAATAACTGTAAGAGCTCATCGGTACATCGTTTTTCTTTTTTTTGCAAGACGAAAAACAGCGGACACACCAGCGAAAACAGAGCAATGACTGTGGTAGGTGCTGCGGTTTTGCCTACTGCGCGAAACTAAACGCCCGAGGAGAGCAGCACCGCGTTTTCGTGACTTCCAATTCTTTATTTGTCTCTTATTTTTCGAAGTCTATGTTGCGCTGCGTGCATCAATATTTCATTACTAATTTCTAACATTGAGCGGAATATTTCGTGCGATAATATGCTGCCGCTCTAACTCACTGCTGAATTAATGTCATTTGCCTTTTTTCTTACAGGAAAAACATATCTCGCAGCGACCAGCATATTTGTTACAGAATTCATAGTGGATGTAACCGTAACTCCCAATTTCCAAGATTTTAGTGTGTTTGAGGGCAACAGCACAATAATCAACAATGTGTATAGTGGTTTTAGGGACTTTATGTACAGAAGGGGCCGGCCAGACATGCGAAAAATAGCGAGAAAATCCTACGCTGAACAACTCGCCGTAAACGAAAAAAATACGACGATAGATAAATCATTGTTTTGGAAACTATGACGAAGAGGCTGGAAATCACAAGAAAATGCTTATGTGTCACTCGCTGTCTCCGATGAATGAACCCCCAATAGAAGAAACTCTTTATGAATACGCAATAAAACCTTATGAAAGTGCGAAAATGGATGACATTGTACTCATGCTGCATCGCGATCAAACGGGAGCGAACTTAGGTGCCGTGATGCACCCAGAGGGTAAAAAGCAAACAGCCCCCCTTCGCCTCACTCCCCCCTACCCACCGACAATCGGATCAAAGATGACATTTTACTAATGACAAATTATTTGAATGGGTGTTTTTCAAGGCTTTTAACAAGTGAAGGCCCCCCTTCCACTAAAAAAGTTCTGGGTCACGCGATGTAGGATAAATTTTTCTCCTTTTCTTTTTATGCCGCCTATGCTTTGACAGGTGTGAAAGGATTTATTGATTGATATGTGGTGTTTAACGTCATAAATCCACCATATGATTATGAGAGACGCCATAGTGGAAGGCTCTGGATGTTTCGGCCACCTGGGGTTCTTTAACGTGCACCCAAATCTCAGAACATCGGGCCTACAACAGTTCCACCTCCATCAGAAAGCGCAGCCACCGCAGCTGGGATTCGATCCCGCGACCTGCGGGTCAGCAGCCGAGTACCTTAGCCACCACACCACCACGGCGTGGTAGGTGTGAAAGGAGGACGGCACAACTTCAGTGATGTAGTTCGCACATACGAGCACTTCTACTCGCACCTCGTAAAGCGAGCGCATCACATTTCTATCTTACGCTTCATGTATAAAAAAGAATTCGGAACCGCTATTCACTTAGACGGAAGCGGCCAATTGCCTAACGACTGGGCTATTCAAAACTACCTGCTCATTCTAAAGCTTTTAGTCACAATCAATCATCATCACCCTCAGCGGCAGCAGCCCCATCATGAACAAAATGTTCAGATACGTTGGTTCGTCGTGGGTGCTTCGCTACTTCATAAAATAGTGAGTCATGGAGTTGTGGGCACTTGGCTCCTGTACTTGCAGTGCACGCCTCGATCACTGCGAGCACGGCCTGATAGCGATTCGGCGTTCTACTCTAAACGGCCTACGTTAAATGCTTGCCGTCAAGTTTCACAGTGCAACGGTGTACATAATCACGCACATCTCTCGCAAATCGATTTGTATAAACTTCACACAAGCAGGATTAAGTGTTTATTGAAGTTTCGTTTGTTGAAGTTAACACTACAACTGAGCTAACACCTTGAAAACCTTTGAACCACGTAGCGCCATCGTTAAAGGAGCCTTTGATCACCTTGCTATGCACTCGCATTTGATAATGAATGCTGCGTGCTCGCTTCCACGTGGTCTCAAAATTACTGAACTTCATATGACAGACTATGCGTTCTAAAGCTTTGTACAGTCATTGAGATTCTACAGTTACCCCCATCATTCACAACAAGAGCCATCACACATAAAAGACCAACAGGCCTACGCGGAAAGTTCAGCACAAAGCTCCATCGATTTACAAAACCCGGATCACTCGCACGAGGCCCACGGCCACCTCGTCTTATAGGCTGCTACGTCACATGCACGAGATTTAAAGTCCCGAGCCAGCCCGAGTGGCCTCGGGCCATCTACGTGCTTGATGCTGGCTGCATCTGCTGTGGCTTCTGCTCTGCCAGGCTATGCCGTCTGCTCTCTCCATAGCTGCGACACAGGCCACAACGCCGACCCAATTCCAACCTAACAGCAGTTAGGTAGCGAGTTATACCTATTAAGTGCGAAGCATTTCTTAGCGAACTTCGGCAACATTGAGCGTATCTATCTATCTATCTATCTATCTATCTATCTATCTATCTATCTATCTATCTATCTATCTATCTGTCTGTCTGTCTGTCTGTCATGGCATAACATGACAGTACGAAGAACATATCCGACTAGTCATAACTTGAAAATCATGACATGTATATCATGATTGACATGATTTACATTTCATGGTCCTGCAGCTCTTGCGGTGGTTTCGTTCGCATGGCATGTTGCAAAACTGGTATGGTATGGCATGATTGCATGGCGAACACAAGAGATGACATGCGTGTCATGTAACAACATGACTACATGTCACACTCATGATGCACTCGCGGCCATTTTGCTAGCGTCCCATATGCAAAGTTTGGTACTACAGTACATAAATGGATGACGGTGTGTGACTAATACAAACATGATAAGCATGAGATGCGAGTCATGTAACAACATGACTAAATGCTACGCTCATGATGCGCTCGCAGCTGTTTCGCTAGCTTCACATGTACAAAACTCGGTATTACGTGACACGAACGGACGCCTCAGGTAAATGACGCATCCAAACATGATAATCACGACATTCGTGTCATGTAACCACATGACTAAATGCCACACTGATGATGCGCTCGTGGCCGCTTCGCTAAGTTCACATATGCCCAATTCTGTATTACGTGACGCCATTAGATGACAAAGGTATGGGACAAGTGCAAACATGATAATCATGAGATGCATGTCATGTAAAAACTTGACTACATACCACAGTCAAGGCGCCAATACATTTCGACGTGACGCCATGCACGTGCTCACCGGCGTTCATTTCGTCGCGTCACGCCGGTGTTGCCATACCAAGCCCTCGTCCTGCCATTGTTGCGACGCGCGCCTCCGACGACGTTACGAAGGGCGCTACGAAATCTCACCGCTGCAACCACTGTTTCGAAAGTCGGCGACGCCAACACGGTCCCGAAGGCGCCACTGCTTCGAACTCCGCAGGGAAGGTCACCAGCCGTTTGGTAACGTAGGTTTCTCAGCTCGCGACTGCTTCTGCGCAGAGCTGATAGGCGAGCGGACGAGACGACGGTGAGTTAAACAAGGTTTAGGTACAGCATATATATACAGAGGCGTTACAAATTCGGCACTGGGGCCGACAGAGACTCGAAGAGCCGAGCTCTCCTCTCTAACACATAGGTCTGCTCTCAAATAGGACTGCTCGCGACGCGCCGCAGGGCTTCTTTTATATGGACCGGGTCCAACCCAAATGTCCATCCAGAAGCGCCGCTGGTCGTGAGGTCAGACTCCTCCAATGGGGGTCGCCGCTGGGCCGCGTCATTCTTTCTTATCGAATCTGGAGAGGCTGCGCTGCAGGTGGCTGCACCCAAGGACGAGTGACATCGCTAGGCATTGCGTCAGCCGCCAGACAGGAAGACGCCGGTTGTTTACTCGACGGGCTCGCGGGCTGGCCTTGACACAGATTGCCTTTTTCAGAGGCACGGACGTTTGCTTCGGACTCGCAGGCATAACTCCATGTACTCGTAGGCGCACTCCGCACTGCGTTGCTTTGACGTATGGGCGTTTCAGCGCGTCCAGCGTCCTTCCATTACGAAAATAGGGAGACGCAGTGTTGTCTGGGTATTGCGTCAGCACGAAATGCAGCATGTTGCATTTCGCGCTGATTGCCATCGGGCCGCGTGGACGAACGCTGATCGCGCCTGGCGTCAGACTATAGAGTGCTCGCGTTTTGCGAACGTAGTGTGGCTGTGCCCAGCGTGCGCACGCGTCCACGCTACATTGGAGTATAATGGGCTCTTCATGATGCACTCGCGGCCATTTTTCTAGCTCCACATATACCAAATTTGATGTTACGTGGCGTCAATGGATGACAAAATATATGACTGGTGCAAATATGATAATCGGGACACGCCTGTCATGTAAGAAAATGACAACATAGGACGCTCATAGCGTACTCGTGACCGTTTCGCTAGCTTCACATATACTAATAATGTTATCACGTGACGTGAATATGTGACAAAGATAAACGACATATTAAAACATGATAATCATGACACGGAAGTAATGTGCGGCATCATTTACCTCCACCTCATAACGTTGTGCTGATTTCGAAGTTTCTCATTCGTGCTTCGCATATCATCGATTTCCACTGTACGTGAGATCTGCCACTTTTTGTTATGTGGTGATGCAACTTACTGTATGTAAACTACTTGAGCAAGTGCGCATCGTAGACCGGTGCAGTCGTTTCATCGCTGTTTCTCCTAGCGAATATAACGCGTGTTTGTCTGACATTAGGGAATACGCACACTCTCGACGTGGCTCAGAACACCGATGACAAGAACTGGGTGCGCAAACAATGCGAACTGCAGAAACATGCGAGAAACGGACAGAAAAGCAAAGAGAGAGCTAGAGCACGTCAAATATTTCCGTGTCTAATTTAAGAATGGCTGCACTGGCATGCACACCGCGTTGTCGGCTGCCAGCTGCCGGAAAGAAATCGTTCTGACGGTACCCGGCCGCCCGCAGGCCGCCAGGCACGCGAAAAACGAACATGCGTCCGAGTGATCCTGGACCAGTGGGTGGAGCTTCCAGTTAGTCCCGGAGAAAAATGATTGCGGCGCCGGCGTCCGGAGCCTTACGGAGCCGTCCGGGACATGTATATCGATGAAGTTCTCAGCCACAGTGGAAGCTTCAAGAGACGCCTTCAAGAGCCCCTTCTCACACTCTTTGGGTAACTACTAGAATCACTCTAGCTGGGTACCCAATACGCAATAATTGATCATAACTTTTGTCTAGTAGGCAAGCTTTCTGTATGCTAGCTTTCTTCATTGTTCAGAGAAGCATGGTATTTGCTTTACATTTGAAAGGGATTATGTTTATTTTGCTATGCAGTGGCTCATTTTCTATACAGTATCCGTATGCGTCCCAGTCAATAGGGGATGAAGAACAAGCTTTTTCAGTGAATTGGAGCATTGGACGGCCCAATCACTACGCAAATCGCATTGTGTGACGTCTGGTTCTTTTTTTGCTATTGTAAAATGCTGTATTTCATATATTAGCGCGATTCCTTTCTCGGCTTCAAGCCTGCCTATATAAGGCGAGTTTGCTAATAAGTACGAGCACCAGCGTGGGTCAGCGGTAGAACACTGGACTGGCACGCTTCAATGTCAGTGTGCCCTTGTCACAAGTCCCATTAATTAGGGAGGCGATCGCCGGGCTAATTCCAAGGGCCGAAGTATCGGCCCCCCGAACCGCACCACGAAAGCGTGGAATATTTAGAAGTGGTCCTTTTTGGCGTGCCAGCGGACGCCGACTGTGGCCCAAAGAACAAGTCAGAGCCGAGAGTTGATAAACAAACAAAATTATATTCTCAATAATTGCAGATCAGAAAAACAATATACAAATATGCTCACTCCACAATAGCTGAGTACAATATGTCACCGATCAAACAACGTACTACACAGTACAATCAGCCACACTCGAACAACGGACACAAACAACAATACACACTACAATGCAGTCGCATGCATTGAACAACCAAGACACTTAAAGACTAAAGAGATAGAAAACCTATTCAATCCAAATCCTTGGAACAAAAGTCTGAATGATACTCTTCCGAGAATCACTCACTCAAAGTCCAGCGTTGTTGCCGTTCCACTGCCCCGATGAATGGATGGATGGAAAAACTTTATTTCGTCAGAAAGCAACTGAGGATGATTCCGTGTTAGATGGCCATCAACCCAAGGTTGGCGGCGACCTGTGTGGCCCACTCCACGACCCTTAACTGGACGACTGGGTCTGAGCTGGTCAACACGGCCTCCCAGTGCTCAAGAGAGGGATCACGCATAATATCCACTGGCGGCGGCACTATGCTACTTTCCCAAAGTGTGTGATCATATGTTGCCACAGCCTGACACCATTTGCATTGTGGCTTAATCTCCTCCGGGTACATTTTGTTCAACACGTAAGGGTTGGGAAAAGATCGCGTCTGCAGTTTTCTCCAGACGCATTCGTGCGCCTTAGTCAACCGCTTGTGCGGGGGCGGATAAAACCTCCGCTCTAGTTTATAATGATTCGTTATGTCATGAAAGGACACCAGCCCATCTCTCGCGGACCTCCCCGGAACTGGCGGCTCACTTACCCGGCTGACGAAACCTCGAGCATTCAGTTGAGCCGCCTCGTTCCCAGGGTTCTCAGGGTGTGCTGGTACCCAGACAATTTCTATTTCTCTCATTTCTCGTCCCGTGGCCCCATGCAGAAATCGTGCGGCGGTCGCCGATATTCTGCCTCTTGCCAGATTTCGGATGGCTGTCTTTGAATCACTGAAAGTCAAATCTGACTGCGAATTAGTTATAGCTAGCGCTATTGCCGCTTCCTCTGCAGTTTCCGAGGAGCGGGTTTTGACCGATCCAGAGGCGACCAAGCGCCCCCGCCTGTCCACCACCACAATCACAAAAGCGTCTTTGTCCTTATATACCGCAACACCTGTATAGACAGCCGCTTTGTACCCGCCGTACTCAACGTGTAAAGCTCTTGCTCTTGCCTGCCTGCGCTGCGTATGGTGAATCAGATGCATATTTTTGGGCAAAGGTTTTATGTACAGGGCCTTATGTAACTCTCGCCGCACCTCAGTTTTAGTGTCCCCAGTGGGAGCCTCTGCTCCAATGCCAATCCTTTCCAATATAATCCTGCCCGCTTTGGTTGTCGAAAGCCTAGCGTGCTGCAACACCAGATGCGCCTCCAATAATTCATCCAGGGTGTTGTGTACCCCTAGTTTTAACAGCGTTTCTGAAGGCGCGTTGTTAGGCAACCCAAGCACTGCCTTGTAAGCTTGCCGGATCATAGCCTCGACGTTACCTTTTTCTGCGGCATCCAACTTCATATAAGGTGTCGCGTAAGTAATCCTGCTGAGCACAAACGCCTGTACCAGCTTACAGAGTTCTTTTTCTTTAACCCCGCTCTTACGGTTAGCGACTCTTCTGATTAGCCTGACAGTAGCATTGACCGGGGTCTTAAGTTTTTCAAGGGCCACCCCATTCTTCCTGTTAGTTTGCAGATATAGGCCAAGAATTCTAATCGTTTGAGCTTCAGCTACTGGCCTACCCCCTACCTTTACATCCAACGGCGGTGGCGGAATATATAGTGTCTTGCATGTAGCCCTCTGGGTTTGTCCCGAACCACAAAGAGCTCGGACTTTGGCTGACAACATAAAAGTCCCGCCTCCCCTGCCAACTCTTCGATAATATTAACTGCCTGCTGCAGTGTTTCTTCCAGATGCGCGTCACTACCCCTGGTTACCCATAGAGTACAATCATCTGCATAAAATGTGTGTTTGAGACCCGGTATCTCCTCCAGCCTTGGCGGTATTTTAATTAAGGCGATGTTAAACAGGAACGGTGACAAAACTGAACCCTGCGGCATCCCTTTGCCTCCCAACGCGAATGAGTCCGATTTGATATCTCCTATTGAAATTTCTGTGGTTCGGCCCTCCAAGAATGATCTGATGTAGCGAAATGTCCTGACCCCTGGGCAAATTTCCGATAGGTTATTCAATATTGCCTCATGCGAAACATTGTCGAAAGCTTTATTCAGGTCAAGCCCCAATACAGCTTTGGTGCCCGTGCCATGCCCGGGATCAACTACATCATGTTTTAACTGTATCATGACATCCTGTGTGGACAAATTGGCCCTGAAACCTATCATAGTTGGGGGAAAGATGGCCTTGTCCTCTGCATAATTCTGAAGCCTGTTGAGAACCACGTGCTCCATCAATTTGCCAACGCATGATGTCAGCAATATGGGGCGCAGGTTTTCCAAGCAGAGTTTCTTGCCTGGCTTCGGAATAAATATAATCCTAGCATGCTTCCATTGTGCTGGGATCTTCCCGGCCACCCAATACTCATTTATCAAGTCAGTGATCGCCCCGACCGATTTGAAATCTAGATTTCTCAGCATTTTATTAGTAACTCCATCCGGACCTGCGGCAGACGTAGTACGCAGCTGCCCCATGGCAAACTCCACCTCCGCAATTGTGAACTCTTTGAGTTTTCCACCCCCGAGTAGTGTGGTAAGCAACCGTCTACTCCATCAGTTATGTACCGATTCCGGATTCCTGTATAAACTCTCCAATTGTGCCTTCATATTGATGCATTAACCGAGTGATTTGCCCCCGTTGCGCCGATTTTGTTGCTGCTGAATCCAAAAGATGCCTTAATAGCTGCCATGTCTTTTTTCATCCAAACTGTCCATTCATGCGATCACAAATCTGGCCCCACTGCTTGGCTTGCAACTCAATTGTATAATTTTCGATTTTACGTTCTAACTTGGCAGTCCTTCTGCGCAGGACGCCATTATGTTATTGCTTCTTCCACCTTCTCAAGAGACTCGCGTGCGCTTCCCACATGTGTAATAGTCTCGAGTCAGCGGTAAACTCCTCCTGCTCGACTGGCACTTCTACCGTGGTATTATTTACATCCTCCTTGAGCGCCTGTACCCATGCATCCAGGTCATTAATTTTCCTGTTTACAGTGTCTGCTCTGTTTTTCCTATATCTGTCCCGATCTGTAATTCTATGCCCCCTCACTTTGTCTTTATGCTTCGCAGCGCTAAACGTCGTGGAAATGATATACTGATCACTTCCTAGGGCTTGTCCCGTGTTAATCCACTTTGCATTACTGATGCCTCTAAAAAACGTAAGGTCTGGGGAGGTATCCATGCTTATGCTGTTGCCTATCCTCGTATGATCTTGTGGATTGTTTAACAGCGTCCATCGCAGATCCCGGGCAACTTGCCAAAGCCGATTGCCCTTTGGGCTGGCTCGAATATAACCCCACTCCGGGTGAGGCGCATTGAAATCTCCTACCACTATAAGCGGAGCGCGAGATGTTAACCGTTGAGTTTGAATCAGGAGTTGTGGCAAGCCCAATCCTCTATCTTTTGGAGAACTATACACATTAAGTAAAAACAGACTCATCTCATACTTTCGTTTAGGCAAAATCTCAAGCAAGACATAGTCTTCCCTGCTGCTATCTACGGAATGCTGAATGGCAGTGATGTTGCGATGGACTAGCATGGCTGTGAAGACGCGTGATACGCCCCTTGAATCAATTCTTGGCGCTGTAAATGCCTTAAATTCAGGTAATTTTACGGAACCACTAGCCTCCTGTAAGGCTATTATGTCTGGTTTACTGTCCAGATTTTGAACATGCAACTGCAGGTTACCCCGCTTTTGACGAAAGCCCCTGCAGTTCCACTGCCAAACCTCAATTTGCTGGCGAGGCGCCATGATGAATGAGGCACCAGGTTGACTAATGGCACTTGGCCACCCACGGGAGGCAGTCTTGCCTCCAATAGAGTATGGAGCTGCTGAAACATGCCCATGACCTGGGTTTGGGAATCCCTAAATTCAGTGGAGAGCTTGCCGAGACGCTCCTCTATTGTGTCTAATCTGGCTTCAATCTTTTCGACTCGAGCCTCCAACCTATCCTGTCTTTTCCCTCGTTTGCCTACTTTATCCGCAAGTGTTGTTGCATCCGACTTAAGACTAATGACCTTAAAAACAGGGTGTGGCATGTCTACTAGTTACGTTTCGGCTAGTCGTTTTTCGTTAGCTACCTCATTCCCCGGCAGTGGTCTCTTCCCTGTCCCCCGATTCTCCACTTCCATAGCAGCACTCTCCTGTACGCGAGCAGACGCCTCTTGCATCGCTTTCTAAGCAGCCTTACACTGCTGGTGCCTGTGTCCCCTGCCGTTGGTTGTTTCTAAGTGCGCGTTCCATCTCTGCAATTTTGTTTTTCAATCTTTTATTCAAATCTCCCTCTCGCTGCACCAGCGCTGCTAACTCCCTCTCTCGAGCGGTTTCGTTCTGGGAGGCCGTGTCTGACAAGCTCACTTTTTTGTTGGTGTCGCGTGCGTACCTGTGGGGCTGGATACTCGTCCACCATCTTGGCCGCCCCCGCGCCCTGGCAATGGTGTGAAGGAACTCGACCGGTCCCTGCTTTTGCTTGTGCCTTCTTTGCCCCTCGGCGACCGCTCCGTGGCCCTTGAGGACCGCTCATCGTTGCCAGCTTCGCTCTCTCTTTCGATGCTCTGCTGCCGGCCTGTCGGTGGCTTGCGAGCAGGGCGAAACTTGCAGTTCCGGCTCCCTGTGTGATGCGCACCATGACACATGATGCAGTCTGGCGTGCGCGTAGGTGGCTCTCCTTCTGGCGGGGCACGATGGTCCTTCGCGCAACGGTGACATAGGTTACTCTTCAGACGATAGCAAACGTCCGCTCGATGTCCAACTCGTCTGCAGTTGTAGCAGGTCTCGACAGATTTTTATACGGGATCACAGCGTACAGACAGTTCCAGTAAGTAACTTGTCGGGGTATGCGTTTTCCCCCGAACGTAATCTGAATCGTCTTTGACTTTTTCAGAGGTCTCGTGTCCAGAATGTTCATGCCTTCATTCTTCTTCAGGAATTCCGCCCGAACTTCTTCCACTGGGCATCCATCATAAGCAATGTAAATCACTCCCCGCACGGAGTTCTCCAACGGCGCCACGAACGCCGAAACCGGCAGATCACGATCACCCAGCTTGAGCGTCTTTACAGTCGCATATGCCCCACTGCGATTTATGCACGGTGTGCTCACCGTCAACGTGTTGTTTGTGTCATTAACCCGCACAATGTCTTCTTCCGCGGCAATCGCACTCGTCAGACGCGCTGCTGCTCTCAGTGCACATCCGAGTTCTCTCGCTGTCACAACACTCAAGTCCCAGTTCTGGGGCCTGTACACAATCTTGAAATCCGTGGCTGGCAACTTGAGAAACGGTCCGCGTTTCTTCCATACCGGCGCTTTCCCCCGCTTGACTTGCTGCGCTCCGTGCGTCTTGCGCCCGTCGCTGCCGGCCTGCGTCTCGCAAGGCTTACTCTTGGCGTTGTCGCCATGCTGAGTCTTCTTGAATCGGTCCTGTGCCTTCAGCACTGGAGCCCACTCTCCCGCTTCAAAATCCTCGGGTGTTATAGTCTCCCCTTCGACGTAGTATTCCATCTTCAGCCCAACAAGGCCCACGGTCACCGGGCGCAAGTCAGACGCCGGGCGACGCGGCCCAGGCCAGGCTTGGCCTAGGAGATAGGCCTAGCCTTGCCACCGCGGGGTTGGTAGGAAAATCTCGAAAACTCCAAAAACGGAGACAAACTTGCCTGAACGAGTGGTGTCCGTAGGTACAGGGCAACCTCCTGCAGACGAGCCCACTGACAGCAAGTCCAGAAAAAAGCGCGTCCGCCGATTGTCGGTCACCGGGCCGGAGCTCATGCGAAACACGTCCGCACATCGTCTCACTCCAGCCGCCTCCCCTCCGCTGCCCCGAAGTTTCTCTTCCAGGAAACCTCTCGTATTCGATTGGCCACTCTCCAAGCTTCAAACTTCTTCGCCGGAAACACGTCGGCTTCACACACGCAGTTGTTGCCACGCGTCTTCGCTCGATAGCGGTAAACACATACTCTTGCCTGTAGCTCGAGTCGTCACCCCTCAGGTGGAAATCATCTTCTTCTAATGCTTTGTCTCTACGGACAAAACCTTCGCCGACTACACGGCGGAATTCCTACGCGCTCTGGCGCTAACTTCCGTCTTCTCCTGATCTCTCATCTCCGCTGCTTGGTTAAATACCTTTCGCGCGAGATTCCAGAAGGTTCTCGTCATTTCGTCGGCGCGATACGCAGCGAAGGCTGGGGAGAGGGCGAGACGGTTCGAATACCCTCCGCGTCGGATGACTCAACTCGGCATGACCACGCCTATTTCCTTCTAGAAATTTCCAGTGCTTGCTCGGCCGCCGTTGTGGGGTGAGGAGGTTCATCGGCGAAGCCACGCTTCCGAGGTGAGAGCGTCGCGCGCCCGGGGAGCCTTAGATGCTTGTTTTCTCTTTTCTTTTTTTTTCGTTGACCTCGCCGGGTCTCTCCCGCGCGTTATCACAAGAAGTTGGCGGCGCGCCCATTTTGAGCGCTCGTTCTGTGACAGCCCTTGGTCTTTTTTGTTTATTGAATTTTTTTCTTATGTCATGCGATAGTGGCTAAGTGGCTAAGGACACCAGCGGCAGTGGCGGACATTTATGGCGTCGCAAGCGACCCGTTTTGTGCTCTCATAATAGCTTTCGCTGCAAAACAGACAACGTCCGACGCTGATACCGTTCTTTGAGATGCGGAAGCATCTTATACTCGCGCCTTGTAGTGCGCCGTCCGCGCCGTCCGCGCCGTCCGCACCGCTTCTCGAACATTCGACAGCTGACGCGCGCGCATGCGCCGTCGCGCCGTCGCCCACCATCTGTGCCGCGCGCGCTTCTCCTTCGAGAACATTCGACAGCTGACAGCGCATGCGCCGTCGCGCCGTCGCCATCTGTGCCGCGCGCGCGCTTCTCCTTCGAGAACATTCAACAGCTGACAGTGCATGCGCCGTCGCGCTGTATATATACTCAAGGTCGGCGCTCGCTCGCTCAGTTGCCGCTCGTCGGTTGGTTTGTACGGCGCGTCGCCGTCCAAGCTCGCGGTGAAATGAATTCCAACGAATCCACAAACACAATGATCGACGTCCCTTCGACCAGGGCCGTCCTTTCGCATACGTGTGTACGTGTTCACTCATTTAACACTCCCTCCTACAACCACGTTAACCAATTTAGCCATCGAACCAAGTAAGTCGCAATTTAACACCCCATTTCACGACCACGTTAACCAATTTAGCCATCGACCCAAGTAAGTCGCACTTTAACACCCCGTTAACCAATTATATGCTCCGCATCCTCCTCAGTGTTCCCCCGAGGGAAGCTGCGGGCAATTTTTTTTCTAGAACAAACTCGTCTCATTGCGTTCCGAACTGCCGATGGGGTGAACCACGTGACGTTCTCTAAATATTTGAGGAGCCCTTGCGTGCTCGGACCACTCTTAATCAGTTCCCGCTTAAATTGATTGATAGTACCAGGAAATCAGAAATTTTCCGTCTAGTTTCCTGTATATACATTGTATTTAGCCTGGGTCTGGTTAAAAGTCTAGGCTCCTTGATCACTCGACTTTTGATGCACAGCAACAAATGCCTTATATTACACTCGTAAATGCCGGCATTATATTTTCGCTGTGATGTTTTTTCAGCGTTAATCTTTTATGAGCATCTAAGCTGGTTGGGCGCTTGCCGGTTTGTCATGTTTTCAGAGTTTGCCTTCCGTTATTCTTCCTTACTTATTAACTATGTGCTAAAATCTTCGGATATTGCTGTGTTACCGTCATCCGGGATGCAGGGGCAGCATTAAAATGAAGTCAAAATATTAGAGACCCGTGTGCTTACAGTTGCGCGCAGGTGAAAGAGCCCAATTTTGTCGAAATTTTCGTAGCTCACCAGTGCAGCATCTCTTATAATCATATCGTGGTTTACAAGCGTAACATTCCAACATCTGCCAAGATGTTACCACCATTCCTGCCGAAGCCGAATTCCGTTTGAGTTACAGTCACGCTTAGTTTAAGGGCTTAAGTGAGCAAAATTATAAGAAAGATGACACAGAAAAAAAAGAAAGCTTAATTTTCCTTCTGCTGCGGCAGCCACCCTTGATGGTATAGGTCTGACTACTTCTTGAACGTCTTAGAAACATGTATGGTGTAGATCGACCTAGGAATGAGAGCCTACTTGCAATATTTCACACATTATTCTCAAAAATTGTTTGGAATTGCTTATAGTCACAAATTTTTTGGGAAGTGTTCTCATACCCCTGTCACAGGCGCACCTGCGAACACCGTTTAACTCCCTCATCCATACGACAAAGGCGATGCGGTCTGTGTCATGCGACCACCCTTACGCAAACGAAAGTAAGCGGAGCATTTTGCAAAAAACGTTCGAGGATATTCCTTTACAGAAAAACGATGTACTTTCATCCCCTGTATAGCTGCAGGTCAGAAACGCCAAATTCGAGAACTAAACTGCCGCAATGAAAACAATAATACATTTCTTACAATATAAAACGTTGTTTCGCTGCAATACTCATTCATAACGTGTATTTCTTTGCTTATATAAACACCTGCCAGAGGTGTAGCTTCTGTCCCCACCAATGCTTTACCGATGCCTTCACGCCATGCCTCGCGAGTCGGGCCGGGCGCCGCCCTTTAAAGATATTCGTCCGTGCAAGCGGTTGCTGCCGTCGCCATGCTCGCGATTGACTGTGATAGTAATGACTGACAGCGCTGCATCATCGTCACCTGCTTCTACGCCTGCAGGAACAGGTAATGAAACCCGACATAATTCAAGGCTAATTTGGACTGTGCTCACGATGGAAGGAAACGGAGGAACTTTCGTACACGCGTTACAAAGCAACTAGTTCTTGAGCACGGCGCAATTAGGGTAGCGCAATTGTAAACAAACATAGCGCTAGGCACAGAGTGGCCGGCGTCGCTGCAAGCATCGCTTCATTTAGCGAACGCATTTTCATTTGAAAAAAAATTTAATGCTTGGTTTGCTCCTGCCAATACCTAATATTGTTTTTTTAAAAAGTGCATACCATAGATCTACGAAAAAGCAACTAGAGATGAAAGAAAACAGCGCCAGCTGAGTCTCCTCGCGGAAACTATTGAGCCTTGTCATTGCCGTGTGACATTGCCATAACTCTATCTCCGTGGAACTTCCTAGATAGACTTAGATCATCAGAGTTTAGGAGAGTTCGGTGGTGGCCGTGTGACAGGGATATCAAACCTAGTGGTCTGTAAACTTTAGATGTGGTCCGCTAGTTTACACGTTCTCGAATTTGAAATTTAGCGATCTTTTGTCTACCCCTTTTGTGGTGGCCCTAATCCTGTTGCACTTTTGAAGCTTTCGCCTCAAATGTACACTTTCATAGTCATATGATACCGAAAAAGTAAGGTCTCAAATAGTATCAGCGTGCCCAAGTTTTAAAGAACTTGTTTCAGTTGACACTCTCCTCCACCATCGTACTGTGAAAGCGGCGCACAACGGGCTTCTGGTACAAAAGACGTTTCTGTGTTGCAGGCAGTGCAGCGCGAGTGAAGCGGCAAATAGCTGCGATTGTTCACGCAAATATTTATATACTTAGTGTACCGGAGCATAGTGGCACCAGCGCTGTGCCAGCGTGAAAGAAAACGTTGAGGTCCGTGTGGCTCGTGCTTGCAGGGTTCCTGCCTGTACCAGCTTATTGCGGCTAACGCTTCTTGAATAATAACAAGCATTTTTACGTGTACTCACTCGTTGCATTCGGTGGAAGCGTGCTGGGTAACGTCCTGGAGCTCCGAAATTGTAAGCTACCACCCGATTCTGCCATGATCGAGCGCGTCGATCCCCCACAAATCACTTCCACGCCACCGCCTGTCATGTGCCCTGGTGTACACTTCGTCTGCGTGACCCACCAGTCTACATCGGCACCGAAGATCATAATATCGAGGACTGGCTGAGAGAGCACGAACGTGCCAGCGCGATCAACAAGTGGGATGACCCTGCAAAGCTCACTCACATCACCTTCTACCTGACAGACTTGGCCAACCTATGGTTCACCAACCAACAAGCTGACATCCCCACCTGGTTGGTTTTCAAGGAGACCGTGACCACGTTTTTTGGTCGTCCAGCCATGCGCAAGCTTCGAGCTGAACCTGCCTGCGGGGACGATTTCAGCGAATTGGTGAGAGCTTCATGAGCTACATTGAGGATGTGATCAGCCTCTGTAGGTGAGTTGATTCGACGATGACGGAGGCTGAGAGAATAAAGCATATATTGAAACTCATTAATGACGACGCTTTTCACATGCTTGTGGCCAAAGAACCACAAACCGTCACGGCCATCATTCAGCTATGTCAAAGCTTTGATGAGCTGCGTGAGCAGCAAATTTCGAAACGTCGCATCAACACGCAAACAGCGGATGTTTCGGCTTTGCAGTGCAAAAGCAGTGGCCCCGACTACAGCCTGTTAATTCCTCGAATTCAACAGTACATACTAGAGGAAGTTGCTCGACAGCTCTGTCTTGTGGCCACCATCAATGAGACCCCAACAACACTGGACCACTCACTTCGCCGAGCTATTCAGAAGTTGCCGAGGTTCTCCTTTTGCCCGCGTCCCCAATATCAGTTACTGCACCGCTGACTTATGCAGAAGCCGTCCGCCGACCTCCTGCCCAACCGCCGCCCCCTTCATGCAGTCCAGCCACCAACTACAACAGGTCACAAGTTTCGGTTTATCCGGTAAATCGGCATTTCCCGCCACCTCAAGCACCTGTAAACTCTCTGCGTACTCCGGATAACCGGGTCGTCTGCTACAACTGCGGTATTCCGAGACATGTCGCGCGCTACTGTCGTCGCCCTGCATTCTATTTTAATGATGCTCAGCATTACGGCAACATCCCTCAGCAATCAGAATCGCATGTGACACCTGATGCACCTGACCCCCACTCACGTCGTCGAGACTTCAGCCCCCGTCGATCTCCGTCACCCCGTCTTCGGTCTCCTTCCCCCATGCTTCGTCGTTCCAACCATGCCCAGGAGGAAAACTAAAAATCGCAGTTCCTAAGGCAAGAGCTGCGCCACCGACGAAATTTCCAAGGCTTCATCTTTCGCCGCCTAACGAGATTGCTGTGTTTGTGGACGGTTTCGCCATAACTGATCTTGTCGACGTAGGTGCCGCTATTTGTGTAATCAGTGAAGTGCTATGCCACAAAATGAACAAAGTGACGACTCCACTGGAGGACATTTCTTAACGCACTGCGAGTTTGTAGCATGTCCAACCTTCTGCCACGTACACTGCTCGTGTTGTGATTCAAGGAGTGCTTTACATCGTTGAATTTGTCGTTCTTCCACATGCGTCTCATAAAATAATGCTGGGATGGAACTTTCTTTCCGCTAATCATGCCGTTGTCGACTGCGATCGTGCTCAACTCGTTTTCTTTGCATTCGGCAGGGCATTCATAGATCTACCTTTGCCACCCAAAAAGGTAATTATCGCCGCTGACGTCGTCATCTGTGCTTTTTCGGTCACAGTGGTCTCTATTTTGTGCAACTCCTACCCTGATTCAACTGCCGTCTTTATGCCGTCGCAAGAAGGCGCTCGTCGTCGAACCTTTGTCGACCCGTTTGCCATCATAACGCTTGCCGATTGTTCTAGTGTCGCGTACGTGTGCAATTCGTTCCCTTTTCCCGCTGCCTTATTGCATGGCGAATGTATTGGCAGTCTTCACACTTATGATTACATGTTTCCTTTCGATGCCCCTTCTGATACGACGCCAATGTCCGTGGATGCTGTCACAGCCGCCACCGCGCCCTCACTACCTCATGAAGACGTTTTGTTGCGCAGCGTGAGCACCGAGCTTTCGCAAGACAAGCGCAATCAGCTCGTTAAACTACTTGACCGTTTCCGCGCCTTTTTCAACCACGGACAACCTCCCTTGGGACGGACGTCAGATGTTGCTCACCATTTCGACAATGGTCATCATAATACGCTTCGTCAGCGCCCCTACCGCGTCCCGCAGACCGAGCGTGAAGTCCTCGCTCAACACGTCGATAAAGTGCTGCAAAGTGGCGTTCACAGTCCTTGGGCTTCGCCAGTGGTGCTCGTGCGAAAAAAGGACGGCTACATTAGGTTTTGTGTGGATTATCGTCGAATAAACAAGATCACGCGCTAGGATGTTTATACCTGTCACGCATTGATGACGCCTTGGATTGCCTTCAAGGTGCGAAGTTTTTCTCTTCACTGGATCTGCGCTCTGGATATTGGCAAGTGCCAATGGCTCAACTAGACCGCCCAAAAACGGCGTTTGGACCCCTGACGGCTTATATGAATTTATTGTAATGCCCTTCGGTCTTTGCAAAGCGCCCGTGACTTTTAAAAGAATTATGGACAGTGTCCTCAGGGAACGTAAATGGGACATCTTTGTTATTTAGACGACATAGTTGTATTCTCTGCAAACTTCGAAACTCATATTTCCCGTCTGGAACAAGTTCTTCAGTGCCTTATGGCAGCCGGGTTGCAACTGATCTTAAAGAAATGTCGTTTTGATGCCCACTAACTCGCAATTCTCGGCCACGTTGTCTCAAAAGAAGGGATATTGCCAGACCCTGCCAAACTGCGTGCCGTTGCCGGCACCCTAAGCCTACTACCCTAATGGAGCTCCATAGTTTCGTAGGCTTGTGCTCGTAATTTTGGCGTTTCATTTGCAATTTCGCCTCTATAATTTCCCCCTGACTCAGCTTTTTGCCAGAAGCGTGGACCTCTATGGCTGGAATTGCCACTGCAATGACGCATTCACGGCGCTGGGCCGCCTACTCACGTCTGCGCCAGTTCTCCGCCACTTTTATACCAATGCACCTACTAAAATTCACACGGATGCTAGCGGTGTCGGACTCGGTGCCATTCTCACTGAACGCAAGGATGGCTGCGACGAGTACGTTGTCGCCTATGCCGGCCGTACCCTAACGAAAGCAGAGCTCAAGTATTCCGTTCCTGAAAAGGAGTGCTTAGCGATCTTTCAGGCTATTGGAAAATTTCGCACTTACATTTACGGACGCCAGTTTGATGTCACAGAACACCATGCCTTATGCTGGCTAGCGTCCGTGAAAGACACTACTGGCCGCCTCGCTCGCTGTGCTTTACGCCTTCAGTAATACGACATCCGTGTTATTTATCGCTCAGGACGCAGACATTCAGACGCCGATGCTCTATCCCGTTCTCAGCTGCCTCCTGACCTTGCCTGCTTATCAACTACCATCTCCGTTTCGTCATCGCTTAGCATCACCGAATGCCATCCAAGCAGTGCAAGCATCCCTAGATAGATTCTCTGCTCGACGTCCTCTCTCTCAGTTTGTCAGTCTCTACTTCACGCTCCCTCTTTCGTCATGCATGACATTTTGCTGTCCGTGAAGGCTTGTTGTATCGCCGCAATCAAGTGACGGATGGCTGTAAGTGGCTCCTTGTCATCCGTCATCAATTCTGCTCAGACATCTGCGCTGCCTTTCACGATGACCCTCAGTGTGGCCACGCTGGAGTATTCAAGACTTACTCTCGCCTTCTTTTAATATACTACTGGCGTGGCATGTATCGGTACGTTCGCCAGCACGTTCGGTCATGTGCCACGTGTCAACGCCGCAAGACGCCTTCTCACAGCACTTCTGGCCCATTGCAACCTTTAACCTCTCCAGCGAGACCAATCGACTGCGTCGGAGTTTATATTCATGGTCCTCTACACAACAATCTTCGAGGAAACCGGAGGATTATTGTCACCGTCAATCATTTGACACTCTACGCTCAAACATCTGCGCTGCCTGCTGCCACTGCAAATAACCTTGCGTCCCTTCTTCTTCACCATCTGATTTTGCGACACGGTGCACCTCATGAATTACTGAGTGACCGTGAACTGGTGTTTTTCTCAATCGCCGCCAACGAGCTGCTCAAAGAATGTCACATTGGCCACCGGAAAACCACGACATACCATCCTCCAACCAATAGCATGACAGAATGCTTTAATCGTGCACTTTAATCGTACGCTTGCCATGTACGCGTCTGACGACCACACTAACTGGGACCGAGTGCTCCCTTTTGTTACGCACACCTACAACTCTGCGCCACAACCACCGGCTTTTCTCCTTTCTTTCGTCTGTTCGGACGTGAATCATGATCCTCCCTGGACACCATTCTCCCTTACAGACCTGATGTTTCCGAAGCGACGACTGCTTCCGAAGCAGCTGCTTATGCCGAAGAGTGTCGTCATCTCGCTGGCTCGTTTGCCACGTAATACCAATGGCGCCAGAAAACTGACCACAATGCTTGTGCGTCTAGTGCTCACTATAACCCAGGAAGGTTGTTTTGGCTCTGGGTCCCGTCTACTCCTCCAGGTCTCTCTCTGAAGCTTTCGTCGAAATAGTATGGCCCCTACCGTGTGGTGTGACAAGCATCTCCTCTCAACTATGAAGTTGAACCCAAAGATCCCCATTCGGATCAACGCTGCCATGGGCGTTGTTATGCCTGCAAGTCCACACCGAACGTCCATGCCTCTGAAAAAGGCAATCTGTGTCAAGGCCAGCTCGCGAGCCCACATGACGTGAACAACTCAACGGCATCATCACGTGGCGGTGCCTTTCTGTTGCGCACGCACCGCGAGCCCGTTGCAGCAATAGGCGCCTTCCTGTCTGGCGAGTCTTACGCAAAGCGTGGCGACGTCACTCATCCTTGGCTGCAACCACGCGCAGTGGCTCCGGTTTCAATGAGAATGACGTGGCGCAGCGGCACCCCATTGAAAGATTCTGACCTCATGGCCAGCGGCACTTGTGGTTGGACATTTGGTTACTCGAAGAACCTCCCAGTCCTTATAAAAAGTGCCCTGCGGCGCGTCGAGAGCAGTAGACCTATGTGTCAGAAAAGAGAGCGCGGCTCTTTGAGTCTCTAAGCTGTCAGCCCCAGTGCCGAATTTGTAACGCCTCTGTATATATGCTGTACATAAACTTTGTTTAACTAATCGTCGTCTCGTCCGCTCGTCTATCAGCTCTGCGCAGAAGCAGTCGCGAGCTGGGAAACCTACGCTACCAAATGGCTGGTGACCTTCCCGGCGCAGTTCGAAACAGTGGCGCCTTCGGGACCGTGTTGGCGTCGCCGTCTTTCGTAGCAGTGGTGGCAATGGCGAGATTCGTGGCGCCCTTCGTAACGTCATCGGAGGCGCGCTTCGTAACAGTGGTGGCCAGCTGCGGGATCGGCCGGCATCAGCGACATCAATGCGGTGAGTGCCTGATGTTTTCTCCTCAGTTCACTAGACTACTCTAGCACAGGTTATAGTAGTTTAGAGAAGGGCTGTGTGAAGCATTAGAAGGAGCTTTGATCGTTTCAAGCAAAGTCGAAGTGCTTTGAAACCAAAGTTAATGCGGAGGGGGTAAACATGGCAGTCTTAAAATTGCTTGCGCGTCTGGCTAGTAGACTAATAGTGGGTACGGCAAGTAGAACCTTAACAGGGCGAACAGCAAGAGGCTAGTGTGAATGATGGAGGACCTTAAAGTAAAGGAACTCGACATTACTTTGGGCCGTGCGAAACAAAAGCAAGCGATCCTCGAGATCATGAATGATGAAGGAGTGTCGGCTGAGGAAATCGATGAGGCCTGGGTGGATATTAATGCACGCCACGACCAGACTGAAAGGCGAGAAGTAGAAGTTCGCGAGCGCGAAGAAGCTGAAAGGCGAGAAGTTCGCGAACGTGAAGAAGCTGAAAAGCGAGAACGCCGTAAGGAGGCTGAGAGACAGGAGCGCCTTGAGTTGAAACGAATAGAATTGGCAATCCTACAGTGTTCGCAGGTGCCTAGCGTAGCTTCTGCGACAGTTCAGGTCAGCGGTCAGAGAATTCGCAACTAACTGCCACCGTTCGTAGTAGGCGAGGACATGGTGAAGTATCTCTTCAAGTTTGTTTGAATACGCCTTTGAGCGAAATGCTTTGGCGCGGTTTCTCGGGGCGCAGAATCTGTTAGCTTTTCTTCCCGGCGAAGTGTCTGACGCGATAACTTGCTTGTAAAGGGAAGCGTTCGAGATTTACGACGAGGTTAAGGAAGTGCTCTTGAGACGTTATAAGTTGTCATCCTAGGCTTTCAGGCAGTTTCCGGTATGCTAAAAAGGGAAATGAGTCACACGTTCACTTTGCGTTTCGTCTTAAAGTCGATTTAACTGAATAGCTCAAGGGCGAAGGTGTTTATGACGATAGCGATAAAGTGGTGGAATGCATTGTATTGGAGCAATTCTACCGCTGCATCGAGGAGGATGTCAAGCTTTAGCTGCTAGACAATTTTGGTGAAGTACAGCTAAACAAGGCAGCAGAGTTAGCTGAGGAGTATTATACTCGACGAAAGTTGCATGGCAGGGCAGTGCGCGTTGAAAAGGATGAAAGAAAAAAGGGCTTTTCAAAAAAACCTGATCAACGGGAACCCGCTCTGCACCGTAATTTCAAGAAGGACCCGTCTGTTACGAAGGACACTGTAGGAGAAGGGCAAACGAAAGCGGAGAAATCGAGTGAGGTTCCTAAACAATGCACTCATACCACACGGGCGTTTGAATCACGGAAGCCGCTAACATGCTACAACTGCAAAAAGGAAGGGCACATCGTGATAAACTGCAAGCAGTAGTTCACTTTTGCAACAATCCGAGAATCGGAAAAGAACATGCGGTTGTTAGAGCCGTATCTCCAAGAAATCAGTGTGAATGGGAAAACGCGTCGAGCACTTCGACACTCAGCGGCACCCATAGACGTTGCCCATCCTTCATTGGTTTCTCCGGATGACTCTACAGGAGAATGCGCGCGAATCAGGCAAGACGCCGAGAAGCAGAGTGCTTGCTTACGAATCGCTACGATTGTCATTGAAGGCCCGTTCGGTAAGCTTCGCACCGAGGCGGCTGTGTGTGCGGCGCTTCCGATCGTTTTCCTTATCTTTTCTCTAACAACTCAGAGCAGCTTCTCAAAGAGCAGGGTAAATCGTTCTTTCCCAACGTAGTGTACATGTCCTTCACGCGATTGCAAGCGCGGAAGCTTTCGCAGGAGCTTGATCTTGTTCAATGTGGTGAACCATCAAGTGACCTTGGCGGCGAGTCGACGAAACCTCAGAGAGGAAATTCTCCGTGTGAGTCATGTGAGCAGTCACCCGAGCGGCCTGTCACCGAAGCGACTGGCGCGGTTTCCACAGCAGGGGGAGACGACATGGCGCCATTGAGTCAGAGCGAGAGGGGCGCAACGCTCTCGCCTGTAGCGGAAAGTTGGAGTAAGCTGTCGAGGGCTGATCGAGAAACGCTCATTCGAGAGCAGCGTGAGGACCTCTCGATTAAAGCGCTAATAGAAAGCGTAAACTTGGAAAAAAAGAAAAAGAATGTTTGTTTAGAAAGCAGGGCTCCTGTAACGGAGCTACACCAATGCGCAAGGTCGCAAGTATGAGCAGCTCTTTGTGCTACAAAAGTATCGTCGCCAATATTTAGAACTGGTGCATCAAAACGCGTGGGCCGGCCATCTTGGCATAAAAAGACCAAAGATAGAGTTTCCCTTGAGTTTTATTGGCCGAAATGCTGGAAGGATATCGAAGAGTTTGTACGCTCATGCGACACTTGTCAGAGAGCGGGGAAATCCACGGACAAGTGGAAGGCACCCATGAAGCTTTCTGATACCCATTATGAAGTGAAATTAGGAAGGCGGCCGAACAAATTTTACCACAGTAACTTGATAAAATCATACGATCAACGTCAAGCGGTCGTAAATCTGCTGTTCAAGGCTTCAGAAGAATAGGGAGCAGAAATTTCAAGTTCTAGAGATGTAATCGAAAGGGGATAGGAGGTAATCTTGAAGCAGTTGAACCTAGCGCCTAGGTTAAGTGAAGTTCAGAAGGAGAACCTGAAAAGAATTGTCTCCGAGTTTGAAGTGTTTTCGGGCCGTCCCGGAAACACGACGGTGATCGAACACGATATTGAGCAAATTTGTGAGGCGCCAATTCATGGCAAGCCGTATCGCTGTTCCCCTGTGCAAAAGCAGTTCATGAAAGAGGATATCGATAAAATGCTGGAGTTAGGAGTCATAGTACCGAGTGAAAGTGACTATACATCTCCTCTAATATTGGTTCAAGTGCCAGGAAAAGATCTGAGACCATGCATCGATTATCGGCGTCTTAACGCCATAACTCGAGACCAAACTTACCCGATACCAAACCTAGAGTAGAGGGTGGAAAATGTGGCACAGTCCAGCTATATTTCAACGCTAGACCTCGTGCGAGGGTATTGGCAAGTCCCGCTTACGCAGCGTGCTAGCCGCTATGCCGCATTTGTTTCTCCATTTGGAACGTATCGTTCACTTAAGCTGAGCTTTGGATTGAAAAATGCGCCCTTTTGTTTTTCAGGCTTAATGGACCGCGTTCTTATAGGCCTCTCTGATTTCGCTCTGCCATATCTAGACGATGTCGCCATCTTCTCAAACAACTAGGAAAACCATGTCGAGCATTTTCGCGTCGTGCTGAACAGGTTGAAAGAAGCTGGTCTTACCTTGAAACCAACTAAATGCCACCTAGGGTGCGGCGAGGTGTCTTACCTGGGACCCGTTGTGGAGCGTGGCCGGCGTAGACCTTCAGAAATTAAGGTAGCCGCTGTCGTGAACTATCCGCGACCAACCACAAAATTTGAGATAAGGGCATTCTTGGGCCTGGCCGGATACTATCAGCATTAAATGCAAAACTACTCTAGCATTGCCAGCCCTCTAACTGACGCACTTCCAAAATCCGAGCCAGCTAAAGTAGTATGCGACTCAGAAAAGGAGAATGCGTTTTGCCAGCTACAACAGGCCCTAAGCGAAAAGCCCGTTCTCATGGCACCCGATTTCTCTAAGAGACTTGTGATTCAATGCGACGCGAGTGATCGCGGCATGGGAGGTATATTTTGCCAGGAATACATTGCTGGTAACGAAAGGCCACTTTTGTATTCAATTCGAAAACACAGCTGCAGGGAAGCGGCATACAGTACCTCTGAAAAAGTATACGCTTGCCTCGTGTGGGCCGTTCAAAAGCTAGCTTGTTATATCTCCTGTTCGAGGTTTGTGGTCGAAACGGACCACTGTCCTCTAACCTGGTTAAATACTATGTCGACTAAAAGTGGCCGGTTACTGAGGTGGAGCACGATACTCCAACAGCACAACTTTGACGTTCGCTACAAAAAAGGAAAGCTAAATGCTTATGCAGACGCATTCAGCCGTGCGTTTAGTGAGTACCTTCTCTGCCTTTTGGTTTCTCGCTGGCGATTTGGGGCAAAATCTTGTCCTCATTACGGCCTCAGGTGAGCGCTCTCGTCCAGAATGAGCTCAAGGAGACAACTTTACGTTCTATTCTATTTCGTTACGTTGATGTGCGTGTAAAAATTTGGGTTGTCATTTTAAGAGTCTTGTGTCCCACATGTGCCTCTTGATGTAGAAGGAACGAAATTCTGATAGACACACAGATAGGTATATGTTGTAACATACTTTGTCTGGTGTTCTGTCGGGTGACCGAGGGCACTTGCTTGTGTCGTGTGTTGTCTGTTGTCGAACCGTTCTTGACAAGTTGCAGAACCATCGACAACAGCTGAGACCAAAGATCGTCAGAAGAGACGAGCGAAGCTGGCCGACAAGTGGTGGCGACAAGCCAGTGGAGCTGGGATCCATCCTCAAGGATGGGATGTGTTCCCGGAACAGAGTCTGGAGCTGCATTCTCCCCATGGCCCAGGAGGCGAACCTGGAGGGACCTGGCGAACGAGCACACCTGACATCCGAGCCAGGTGGAAGCAGCTCGTCTTTCTGGCGCATTGTCTGGCGGCGGGGGTTCTGTTATGCCTGTGAGTCCACACCGAACGTTCATGCCTCTGAAAAGGCAATCTATGTCAAGGCCAGCACGCGAGCCCGCCCGACGCGAACAACTCAACGGTGTCATCACGCGGGGGTGCCTTTCTGTCGCGCACGCACAGTGAGCCCGTTGCAGCAATATGCGCCTTCCTGTCTGGCGAGCCTTACGCAATGCGTGGCGACGTCACTCGTCCTTGGCTGCAACCACGCGCAGCGGCTCCGGATTTGATGAGAATGACGCGGCCCAGCGGCGACCCCATTGGAGGATTCTGACCTCACGGCCAGCGGCGCTTGTGGTTGGACATTTGGTTACTCAAAGAATCCTCCTGGTTCATAGAAAAAAAGCCCTGTGGCGCGTCGCGAGCGACAGACCTATGTGTCAGAGAAGAGAGCTCGACTCTTCGAGTCTCTAAGCTGTCGGCCCCAGTGCCGGATTTGTAAAGCCTCTATTTATTTGCTGTACATAAACCTTGTTTAACTCACCGTCGTCTCGTCCACGCGTCTATAAGCTCTGCGCAGAAGCAGTCGCGAGCTGAGAAATCTACGCTACCAAACGCCTGGTGACCTTCCCGGCGGAGTTTGAAGCAGTGGCACCTTCGGGACCGTGTTGGCGTCACCGTCTTTTGTAACAATGGTGGCAACGGCGAGATTTGTGGTGCCCTTCGTAACGTTGTCGGAGGCACGCTTCGTAACAGCGTGAAACAACTGCTACACGTATCACGCCTCAAACCGTGCTATGACCCCTCGGTCGTGTCATTTCCCTAGGTCACTAAGTTGGCTCGTTTCTGCGCGCGTAATAATTGTACCGTAGCATAGTGGCGCCAGCTCTGTGCCAGTGCGAAAGCAGACGTTGATGTCCGTGTGGCACTTGCTTGCAGCGTTACTGCCTGTACCAGCTTGTTGCGGCTAACGCTTTTTGAATAATAAGTGTTTTACGTGAACTCGCTCATTCCATTAGCAACACAGCTGCGGAAGCGAACTATTTTTTTGTTTAGGTAATTATAGTGAATAGCCCAATTGCCTGAAACAATGATTCAGACCCGGTTTGTTACTCTAGTGAGCTACGTGAATGGCAGTTATTTACTGTGAACACAGCCATCGCTTCTCCTGTCTTCATGTTCATTGCTATAGAGATCAGTGCTGTTCACTGGCTAATTATAGTATTGAAATACAAAAGCAGGTAATCTTTTTGAGCATTTTCTTTATCATGCTAGTGAAGAGCATGTAACTGTTCTCGTAGGTATTTAGAACATGTGGATCATTGAATATAATCGTTGAAGCTTCACAACAGAATAAGAACTTTTATTGTTTACTAACCTTGCAGCCCGTCGTCAGAAAGCTATCTCTTTTCCGAAACAGGCGTTACTGCAATTCGGAGAAGTTATTCTGTTAGGTGTTCAAAAGATAGCGAGAATGCCTGGAAACGCCGCTGTGCATTGTCGCTATTTATATGAATATTTTTTAATGTACTAGCCACTGAAATTGTAAGGTGCACTTGTAGAATGTTTGTCTACCAAGCTGATAGTACGGGAAGGTATTGATTTGTCACGAAGCCCCGAGGCTCTGTAACTGATCGTGCTCTCCAACGCCTTCTAGTGGATCTGCCGCTATGGCTCCATTCTGAAAGCACGTCGTTCGTGCTAGGGGCCCGTGCTACATCTTCTTCATCGTTATTGAGTATCGCCGCCGATCCAATTCACCCCTGCTGGTGTGGTACTCAATCAAAGTTTGTCGCCAGAAATTTTGATCAGGATCAAATCTTTTAAACAAGACTGACCCAGACGTGAAATTTGTGTAAAGGAACCAGTCGTGCTCGATGCAGTTCGTTCAGACCAGCCACAATAACTTTCGATCGAAAATGCCTTAATGTATAGGCTTTTGATCTCTGTTCACCAGACATAATTCGCATTGAATTGTTGAAAGCTATGCACGTTTTATCCTAACAATCCTAGTGTGCAGTGTGGTATAGGAAGAACGTACGAAAAGCCTCAGTAAAAAGCAACGGGCTAACGTTATGTTCTCTCTGTTCCCCCGCAACGTACAACAGCAGCGCAACGTGAAGAGGAGGAAGGCCAGGAGTGACGCCCTGCTCAAGAGCGCTCGTGCAAACCTGGATTCTGCACGCTTAATAGTCGTGATGTAGTAAGATCGATCAACCAACTTCTTGCTCGTTGCGGTTGACCACGCAGGTTTTGTTATTCCCTCCGCATATATCAGGAAGACCATTCCCCCTAAAGCTGACCAGGTAGCCATAGCTCTCGCTCTCTGTGACGACTCCCGGCAACACATCTACACAGACTCACAAGGGGCGGTGCGAGTATTTGCATCTGGCTTGGTATCAGCTGAAGTAGTTCACATCTTATGTCATAGATATATTTCTGAACACGCCATAATTTGGTTTCCGGCTCCCCTCAGATCACATCTGGCCACCATGAAGAACCTAAACAAGATCACCCACGCCCGAGCACGCGACCACACTCGCCGTTCTGGGAAGCCTGCGAGACCTTCAGACTTCAACCTAATTGTATTGTAATTGTATTGTAACTTATTATTGTAATAAGTTCATGCCGGTTGAGCTAACACTCCACACAGCACGCAGGATGCAAGACAACAGGGCAGCTTAGACACAGCCTCACAACAATATCGTCGTCTTCATTTCTTCTGTGTTATTTCGGCACCCGCGCCTAAGGTACATTTCTGTACCCGTGACATTACCCCGGATGGCAAAGCACCATCTCGGTACCTGCTGTTATTAGGTGGGCTTGCTACTGTGATGGGACTTCAGACGAGAAACATGCACATTGCCAGCTCTGGATGTACCAGTCGGGTTCATAGTAGGAGAAATTTCATTGGTAACAGGTGTCACCTGGCGCAGAACTTGGTAAGGCCCTACGTATCGCGATTAGGCTATCTCGCAGAGGCCGACACGACGGGATGGGAGCCACCTGCAGTACCACGAGAGAGTACGGAGGAAAATCGGCATCCCTGTGGCGGTGGTCGTAGAGCGACTGTTATGCTTTCTGCGACGATGATAACCTGGCGCGGGCTACTGTACTTGCGATGAGAGCACATGAGATGGCATCTTGTAAGAAGTGGTGGACGGAGGGTCGTGTGCAAGCGAAGTATCGAAAGGCAGTTAGGGATCACGCCCAAAGAGAAGATAAAATGTTGAATAGCTGGCAGTTTCATGACGCGACGAGCTGTGGGCGAAAGTTACGAACGGGAAGGAAGTGTCCCATTCGGTGTGATTGTGAGAAACGTACATTGCAAGCAAGCCCGTCAGCATGCAATTGAGGCGTTCAGTAGTTCCGTTAGTCTAAGGATGGTAAGAAGTCGTAATGTTGTGCCGCGCACAGGATCTAAGGACGTCGTCGATCACACGAAACAGGAAGCAGCGGCCACGGTTCATGAGTAGATGAGAAGGAGCGCTATGCAGAAGTATGATGTCATTCAGAAGAAAATCTGTGACGTCTATCACGCAGCTGCTTGGTAGCGTTCGAGTAATTGCACACCAAGTGGCATAATTTGTCGCTACTGCTATCCATTTGTTTCCCGTTGCCGATATTGAGAAGCGACCTAATAAATCCAGTCCCACCCGATGAGATGAAATGGCTCGGTTGGGACTTCAGTAGGTTGAAGGTGACCGGAAGGGAGAGACGTAGGCTTCTTCTGGCACTGGCACAAGTAACACACTGCAACGTAGCGGCGAACAGAACGATAAAGGTCCTTTTAAAATACCGGTCAGCAGACGCAGTCATAGGTTCTTCAGACAGCTAAATGTCCAGAAGTTGGGGTGTCGTGAAGTTCTTGCAAGATGTCCTTGCACAGATGACGTGGAACAACGAACAAAAGTACCACGCCATTCGGCTTTGAGTTGCGGCAGTACAAAACATTGTCTTGAAGCAAAAACAGGCTCAGTGATGGGTCCTTTTGGCGAGATTGAAGATGGTCAATCATAGATAGCAGTGATAGTACTCGACGTTGTTCGTCAGACTTGTGCAGAAAGTCTGCTATGGCAAGGATATTGGCACTGGTTTCCAACTCAGAGGAGTTGGGTGGATCAACAGGGTGTTGAGATAAACAATCGGTATCCATGTGAAGCTTGCCGGACTTTTACAATACCAAGAACGTATACTCCTGCAATCGCAATGACTTTCGCTTGGGTCTTCCTGTTGGATTTTTAAGTGTTGACAGCCAGCAGCATGGTGGTCTGTGATAACTGTGAATGGCCGTCCGTATAAGTATGGACGGAATTTTGTGATATCCTAGACGAGAGCTAGGCACTCCCACTCAGTAACGGAATAGTTTCTTTCCGACTGGGAAAGTAGGTGGATAATGTACGCTATGACATGGTTTGTGCCGTTCTTCACTTGAGTGAGTACTGCCCCTATGTCATGGCCACTTGCGTCGGTGTGAAGATCCGTTTGAGCAACTGGGTTAAAATGAGCCAAGACAGGTGGTGATGTAAGCGCTGCAAATAAGTGACGCAAAGGAAAGTTCTTGGGCTTCACCCCAGGAAAAATCCACGTTCTTTTTGAGAAGAGCCGTGAAGGGCAGAGCAATTTCCGCAAAGTTGCTGACGAAATAGAGGAAAAACGAGCAGAGCCCCAAAAAACTGCGGACTTCTTGAGTGGAACGTGGGACCAGGAACTCGCGCACCGCACGGACTATGTCAGGGTTGGGTCATACACCAGTAACGTCTACAAGGTGGCCGCGTAGCTTGATCTGACGACGTTCAAAGGTGCACTTCGAAGCGTTAAGCTGGAGGTCAGCACAGCGAAAAACATCAAGAATGGGTGACAGACGTAAAAGATGGCTTTCAAAGGTTGGAGAGAAAACAATGGCATCGTCTTGATAACACAGGCACGTTGACCACGTGAAACCGCAAAAGAGGGAGTTTATCATTCGTTCAAAAGTGGCAGGCACATGTTACTACCCAAAGGCATAATTTTAAATTGATAAAGCCTTTCGGGAGTAATGAATACTGTCTTCTCGCGATCATGGTCACCGACTGAAAGTTACCAATATCCAGATCGTAGGTCCAGTGAAGAGAAATACTTGGCGACATGGAGGCAGTCGAGTGCATCTTGAATTCGAGGTAGAGGATAGACATCATTTTTGGTTATTCAATTGAGATGGCGGTAGTCGACGCAGAACCGCCAAGTGTTGTCCTTCATTTTAACAAGCACAACAGGTGATGCCCAAGGACTAGTTGAAGGCTCTATCACGTTTTTGTCCAGCATCTTCTCTACCTCATTCTGGATTATTTGGCGCTCTGAATGAGACACACGACAAGGACGCTTGTGAAGGGGACTTGCGCCACTAGTGTAGATGCAGTTGGCTACGAATCTCGTGCGGCCCAAGGAATGGTCGTCAATGCCAAAAATATTGTTTGATTGATTGATTTGTGGGGTTTAACGTCCCAAAACCACCATATGATTATGAGAAACGCCTTGATGGATGGCTCCGGAAATTGCGACCACCTGGGAATCTTAATGTCAAAAATTTCAAGGTAAAAAAACTAGAAGACCATGGAG
Organism: Rhipicephalus annulatus; assembly: GCA_013436015.1. Classification (NCBI taxonomy): domain Eukaryota; kingdom Metazoa; phylum Arthropoda; class Arachnida; order Ixodida; family Ixodidae; genus Rhipicephalus; species Rhipicephalus annulatus. Next base: position 72,362 of record WOVY01007072.1, read on the forward strand.
CTCTTCATTTTGGGATGGCGACAAGTTGTTTGAGATCATTTTGTCTAGGAAAGCGCTATTATGCGCGGCTACCTCAGGGACAGCTACCGTCTTGACGTCAGGAATGAAAGCTAAAAATGTACAATGCACCAGAGTGTAGAGTTCTGCTAAGGTGATACCTTGAGGAATGACCTGGGTCGACACAGAGAAGTAGAGAGCAGGTAGAAAAGACTTGTTGTCGCTAATCCTCACTATAGTATCAAGAAGTATGATGTTTCGGGAAAGGGTCCGGTCAATGAGTGGCGATGCTAGGTAGTCACCATCAGAAACAGGTGGCAACGGCAACATATAAAGGTACACAGCGGCCTTAGGCGGTAATCGTAGTTACGCCATAGACCGTAGCCGTGTGGGAGTTGCAGGAAGGATATCAGGGTACAAAGGCAACTCTGCCGTAAAGTGCTGGTTGAACAATCGATGGGAGCTGAGAGTGTGGTCAAAATTCAATGCCGAGAATCACATCGTGTGCACAGGCGCCTAGAACATGTAGCGAAAAAGGTAGAAGTGTGAAGGCTGGCAACAGTGACGCGGCAGTGCACATACCTTGGACTGATGTTCGGCTGCCCTCGGCTACTCGCACAGTCGGAGACATAGCAGGGGTAAGCGTTTTCTTCAGGCGGGATTGAAGACATGAGTTCATAACGGATAATGCGGGCACCGGCGTCTATTAGAGCTGTAACTGTCAAGCCATTGGTGAGAGCACCAAGTAAATTTTGTCTAGAATCAGTCGTCGTTAGAAGTTTTTTGGTTCAAGATGTCAATGCAGCGCACCCTTCAGGAGCTGCATCTGTTAGTTACCCGAGAACTGCCCAGAATATGGCGGTTATGGTGAGCGACGGCGTTTAGAAAAGCGGGGCTGTTGACCGTGAGGTGACGGCGAGCAGCTGGACCGGGTTTTCTGGGCGACAACTTCAGCGTAGAATGGTTCGGAGCGTAGCGTAGAACTGCTAGGTGAGAGGTCCTGAAGGTGTTCATCAGCAAAACGAGGTGGCGAATATTGCCCACGGTCCTGTCGGTGGTCGTCTAGAAAACGTTGCTGGGAAGACTATCTGTTGCGGCAGTGGCGAGAAATGTGGCCAACACGATAGCAAGACAAGCATATCGGTTGATCATCTTGTCTGCGCCACTCTGGTGTATTTTGGTAGCGTGGTTAGAATCGTGGGACAGACGGGGCCGCAGGAACAAGTGGGGTGCCGTGGTAGTGAGCGTGATGGGCGATAACATTTATGGGCTGGGGTGTGTGGCTGGAACTTTGGAGAACTCAGACGCCTATATTGACAGTTTTGTCGCACAACGGCTTCAACAAGCGATGATGTGGCCAAGTTGTCTGGCACATGGGGCTGATAAGTGGAGGGAGCCATGGCGTCCAGCTCCTGGCAGACAATCCTTGTATTGTTGCGAGAATTCACAAATGGGGGTGGCGCCACAGGATCCTAGCAGGAAGAGATTGGTGCGGTGTTCGGAACCCGAGTAAAGCATTGAGTGATTTTTTTTGCTTTTCGCTTATTTTAACCGCCAACATTCACTGACAATTGAGTCAACAGTGGAACAGTTCTTGCAGATTAGAATAAGGAAAGCATCGTCAGCTAAGCCCTTCTACACATTGCTGACCTTGTCCAGTTCTGTCATGTGTTTGTCGGCCTTCCGGCACAAGGCGAGCCTGTCTCTTATAGATGACGTACGTTGTGGTAGAAGATTAAACTCGTAACGTGAATTCCTGCCTAGCTGCCATTTGTCGAGCAACTGACTGGTCGAACAAGTCACGGAGCACCTGCTTGCACACGTCCCAACTCGTCAGGTCTTCCCCGTGCGTCCCGTACCAGGCGCGTGCAGTACGTTGTAGGTAAAAAATGATGTTGGCTAGCACAAGTGTCTCATCCCACCTGTATTTCTTGTTGACACGCTCGTAAAGACAAGCCACTCGTCAACGTCAGTTGTGTTGGCAGCACAAAATGTACCAGGATCCTGTTGATGGGAAGGAATCGTAGGTGACGAAGTAGGCGTAGACTGGACGGACGGCGCACTGCCTTCAGACATCGTGGCTGTACGAACGTGACGTCCGCTATCGAGATCTAGAGTCAGGATATTACCCATAACTTCCACCAAAACTTGTAACGGAGAGTTTTATTAAGTTAATGCCGGTTGGGCTAACACTGCACACGGTACGCAAAGATACAGGACAACAGGGCTTGTTTGGTTGGTTGTTCGTCAGAGTCCTGGCGCAACACACCACGGGGGATCGGCCATGAAACGGACGGTGCCTCATTTGTGAGATAAAATTTTTTAACCAGCCGGGCTATTAGGTAAGGATGTTTAAACAAAGAAACAATTGGTAAATGACAGATAAGAACAAACAAATAAAATAAATAGAGGTAGTATGAAAACGAACAAGGTAATATTGTTTTAAATAAAATGAATTATACCTCAGCTTGATATTGTATTTGTTTTGTTGTCTTTAGAAAATTGCATACAGCCTTACAAACTTTCCTGTGGCTAAATCCCTTTTAGTTGCTTCAATAGAAAAGGCCACTCGAAGGGATACATTTAGGGCCAACCCACGGCGAGGTTCTTCCAACAGTCTCTTTTTTATGATATGATATATAAGATGTTGGCGCGCACCATTATGGCACCGGCTACTCCTCAGACATTGAGTGAAACTTGAACACGTATCTTGAAGTAAAACATACAAAGCAGTGCATGGAAAATAAAACACTCAGGCACAGATATGCAAAGACACACTTATACGCACATATCACAACATAATGATAAGGAAATGTTCGAAAGTCAACGAATGAAGTCTCTGATAATGTCCCTCGTTAATATTCGGTCCACCCAGTACAAAACAGCAGAGCACACGTCTGGTCCTTATGAAGATGCATGCACTCGTGTGTTCATAATAGTCGACACGTCATTCACTTCACAACAGTCTCTTCGTATTATATGTATATAACCTGCATGCTACTGGGCTGCTCAGACACAGCCCCACAACAACATCGTCGTCTTCATTCCTTCTCTGTCATTTCGGCACGCGATCCTGAAGTACCTTTCTATACCCGTGGCAATATTTAGGAATGTTCTCTTGACTTTCAAAGAGGTGACCAAACATTAGAGGCTGGACAAAGGGGTCATCCCCTTCCTCATATGAAACTTTGTAGGGCCCAGGAATCTACCCTCCACATACTTCAAACCAGGTCATACCCCAGTAAAATAACGTGATAATTTAAAGTTCGCCCCTTGATCCATTCAACTAAGTCAGCTTTAAGGCGAAACGCGAAGCCAACGTGTGCCTCGTTCCCCTTTTTAGCATACCGTAACATTTGCCAGAAAGCCCCGGGTGACAACTTATAACGTCTCTAAAGCACTTAATTAACTTCGTTGTAGCTCTCAAACGCTTCCCTCAAAAAGCACGTTATCACGTCATACACTTCGCCCGAAAGAAGAGCTAACAAGTTCTGCGCCCGAAGAGAACGCTCCAACGATTTCGCTTACAGGCGTGTTCGAACTGGACGAGATACTTCGTCATGTCTTCGCCTACAACGAACGGTGGCAGTGGGTCCCAAATTCTCTCACCACTGACATGACCCTTCACAGAAGCTATGCTTGGCGCCTGCGAACACTGTAGAATTGGCAATTTTATTCGTTTCAACTAAAGGCACTCGTGTCTCTCGGCCTCCTCCTGGCGTTCTCGCCTTTCGGCTTCTTGAAATAGGAAAACTTCTCGCCTTTCAGCTTCTTCGCGTTCACAAACTTCTCGCCTTTCAGGCTCCTCACGACGTGTTTAGATATCCGCCCAGGCCTCATCGACTTCCTCCGTCATCACTTCTGCATCCTTAATGATCTCAAGGATCACTTGATTTCGTTTGCATAGCGCGAAATGAGGCCACGTTTCTCACTAATTTCCATGAGTTCTTTCACTTTAAGATTCTTCATCGTTCACACTAGCCTCTTGCTCTTTGCCTCATGTTAGGAATCTACTTGCCCTACCCACAATAAGTCGCCTACCAAGACGGGCAAGCAATTTTTAACACTGCCGTGTTTACACCCTCGGCAATAAATTTGGTTTCAAAGGGCTCCGACTTGGCTGGGAACGTTGAAAGCTCACTCACTAATGCTTCGCACAGCCCTTTTCCAAACTACTATAACCTGTGCTAGGGCAGTCTGGTGAGCTTAGGAGAAACATCAGATACTCAACGCATTGATGTCGCTTGCGGCGGCCGATTCCGCAGCTGCCATACACTGTTAAGAAGCGTGACGCCAACACGGTCCCGAAGGCGCCACTGCTCCGTAACTCGCCGCTGCCTTTGGTTGGCTCATTGTTACCGTGTGTGGCTCTTTGGTACCATGTGTTTCTCAGCTCGTGACTGCTTCTGCGCATAGCTGATAGACAAGTCGACAAGACGGCGGTGAGTAAAAGCAAGGTTTATGTACAGCATAGAAATGGAGGGGTTACATGTTCGGCACTGGGGCCGACAGCTTAGTGACTCGAAGAGCCGAGATGTCTTCTGTGTGACGCATACGTGGGCTTCTCTCTGACGCATAGGTCGGCTGCTTGTCGACGCGCCGCTTGGCTTTTTTTATAGACCTTGGTTCATCCATTACGTCACCACAGCCAATCGGAACCACAACTGGTGGCGTCATGTTCCTTCATTCCGGAGCCACTGCGCTGGATTGCACCCAAGGATGAGTGATGTTGCCACGCATTGCGTAAGAGTCGCCAGACTAGATGGCGCCGCTTGCTTCATCAGGCCCGTGGGCTGAGGGAGCTCGCCGTGCGTTGTGTAAGACAGACCGTCATTGCCGCGTGATGACGTCGTTGAGTTTATGGCATCAAGAGGGCTTGCTCGCTGGCCTTAACAGAGATTGCCTTTGCAGGTGCAATGACGTTCGGTGCGGACTCCCAGGCGTAAACACTCACTACTACTCTTCGCAAGCCTAGTCAGCCCGTGCTCAATACAAAAGAAAACAGTCTTAGATTTTACCTTGAGAGAAGAACCTATAGCAAACAGTAATCCAGGTCGCCGTAGATACGCAGCGCGTGGACATAATGACGACATCAAGGGCGCTGTATTGGTCTCTCTTGAAGAAGGTTTACTGCCCTTGATTAAGAATCACAAGGTTATTTTGCTACACGATACCTAAACCGTCTACAATGAACCAAAAATGTTAAATATTGTTCAATACTTCAGACAATAAAGAAGAGAGCGAACTGTAGGCACCAGTGGAGAACTTGTGACGGGTGTGTGCCGAACGAACGTTTCGCCGGTCATGGAGGCGTTTCTCATCTGTCGGAGTTACCAAACTTTTGTTTTGCTCCACTCTACAGGCGAAGACCCTTTTGTTCCACATATTATGGTCAACAACTTGGGCTTAGCTGTCCAAGTGACTAGACGAAAAGACTTCACCCGCAACAAAGAAAGAGATTATGAAAGGCAAGTGAACGACACAGTAAGCTCCGAAACAGGCATGCAATGCCGTGTTTGTGCATAAAATCAGAAATTCAAGCTGAATTGGGAATGTAACGACGTAGCATTGTTAGAGTTGCTTTGGGAGCACATGCGAATTTCCCAAATCACGGGGTACAGCGTGACATGGGATGGACATCGTTTGAGTGCAGGAAAGCTACCAGCAAGGTAGAAATTGAGGAGCGATTGAGAAAAATGGGAAATGAGCGTTGGCCTAAAAAAGCTTTCAGCTACTCGTACATAAAAAAAATTGATACTAATTGAAGGAAGTGAACTCGAAAATTGTTAAGAAAGTATTTAGACAACAGCAGACTACCAAGCCAAAACAAAACAACGGTTAAAAAGAAGGTGAAGAAAACAGAGAGAGACATGTGGAATATGGGAATGCTTACGAAATCATCGCTAAAGACCTACCGAACTTTAAAGCGGGAAATCGCAAAAGACAATATGTACGACAATTCTCGGGGTAGTTCTCTGCTTTTCGAGGCCAGAACGGGAGTATTGCAGACCAAGGCGTACCGGGTCATATACGAAGGCACAGACATCGTATGTAGTGCGTGTGGAGAGTAGAAGGAAATGGCTGAATATTTGATAACGTTCTGTAATGGGCTCCAATCTATAGTCCAAGATAATGGTGCTCTATTTCTTAAAGCATTGGGGTTCAGGAACAGTGAAGGCAAAATAGACTTTAAACGGATAGAAATAACTAAGAGGAGGCTAACTGATCGGTGGTCACTTAACTTTATAGTACTTCACTTTATAGCTGGGTGGCGTGACACACCGCCCGATCTAAAGGGCACAGCCGGTACATCCGTCCGTCCATCCGTCCGTCCGTCCGTCCATCCGTCCATCCATCCATCCGTCCATGCATCCGTCCGTCCATCCATCCATCCATCCATCCATCCATCCACCCATCCATCCATCCATCCATCCATCCATCCATCCATCCATCCATCCATCCGTCCATCCATCCGTCCATCCATCCATCCATCCATCCCTCCATCCATCCATCCATCCATCCATCCATTCATCCATCCATCCTTCCATCCATCCAGGAACCCTCATAGTGCGGTAACATACGGAGAGAACGAAGGTATCGCCACTCAGGAAGCCATGTCCTTGGCGATACGATGACACAAGGACTTGTCAAGTGGCGTCTCGCTCTACTTCAGCTTATTCATTTTAACGGAAGCCCATTGCAGTGGGAACTTTTTTTGAGACATTGTCACTCACGCAGTTCAAGAAAATACCACTCTGTCAAAAACCGAACAAGCCCTCCTTTGGAACAGACTTGTGACTGGACAGGCATCGAAGGCCATCGACGGCATTCAAGTCTCGGAGTAGTCCTACGAAGACACCGTTATATTCTAAGAAACTAATTTAGCAATAAGAAGAATTATTTATTGATTTACTGATTGAAGGATTGCTTGATAAAAACTTTATTTTGATCTTGAGAAGACGCAGGAGAGACGCAGCACCACCCGGCTAGTCCCACGTAGGGACCATCAAGCAGAGTTTGGCGGCCCGTTTGCGGGCACTCTGGACGGCCAGGGTTATGTTCGGGGCTGCGTAAGAGCGCTGCCCAGCTGTCCTCGCTGAAGGTGGAGCCACCTTAATGTGTTTCAACAACACATGGCTGAATGTTGCTAATATTTAACAGGCAGGGCATTCCATGCTTGGGTGCCGTTCAGGGTACATAGCATGTAGAACCGCAGGGTCAGGATAAGCACAGGCTTGCAATAGTCTAAGGGTAACTACCTGCGCCCTGCACAAGGCAGGGTGCAGGAGGTGGAATGCCCGTCTAGACAGAAGTGTTTTGTTATTTCGTTGGATGTGAGTTAGGGTTCCGCGCTAGGCACGGCTGCGAAGGCGGTGCGTTTGGTGAGTCCTCGCGGGGCCCCGTGTGAACCCTCGTTAGGGTTAGAGGTAGAACCTTCAATCAACCCCAGTTGAGTGGTAAAACAAGAAATGGAACGTGATACTCTTGACATTTTGGAGAATGTGGAGGGCCTGAGTGGCTGCCATCCTGGTTTTGTAGGCCCTGATAGCCTCCTTAGAGTCGTTGTATATCGACTCTCTGGGACTATCTAGCATAGCCAGCGTGATTGCAACCTGTTCGGCTATCACTGGTTTCGATGTGCGCACCATGGTGGGGCAAGTGAGCCCAAAATTTGAGTCAATGATGGAAACAGCGATTGCGTCTTGTAGGATATATAGCAGAGCATCTAAAAAGGTTGCATCCGTGGGGTTGCTACAGATGTGACCATTGGTTTGCAGTATGTAGAATGTTAAATCTGAATCTGGGTGTCTTTATTTCGTGAAATGTGCGCTTCTATGATTTACAACACTCCAAACCCATGACACGACCAGTGGATAAAAATAACGTTTTTTTATCCAGTGGCCATGGCCATGGCATCAGCGTTGTCACATATCGGTGTGTGAATGTGTGTTACGGGGGGGGCCTCAACGTAGGAATCTGCTGTACTGTGCACCCATATGAGATATGTAGGTGTAGAAGAGGCGTCCAAAAAAGCAACTGCTAGCATGACACAATACAAAAATAGGCAAAAGAAAAGAGTGGAATATGCAGTGTTGTATGCATTACAAAGCAAATCAATGGTCATCTGGCGTCACTAACTTGACATGTGTCTATCTTAGCGGAAGAGATTTCACCGCCTTAGGCCTTAGAATTAAGTACCAAAGTGAAGTGGCCATTACCTGAGTGCTTGCCTCACGCTCGATGCGCTAACACCTCGCATGATAAACAGCCTGCGAGGTTCTTCAATGTGCGAAATGACGCTCGCTGTGTAACATCGCTGCATCCATCGTGATCAATGCAGCATTCACGATCAATCACGATCAGTTGCATTGATCGTGATCATTACTGAAGTGATACCACTAAAACTATTATTGCGTAAAAAACAAGAGATTTTGTTTTTAAGGCGTTGTATCATACATAACAATATCTTACTGGGAGTTCTTATTTTGGTATAACGCGTATTTTTTATATGCGAAGCATTTCAGTGAACTTCAGCCACTTTGAGCGTATCTATCTATTTATGTATCTATCTATCTAGACGCTTACGGTTGGGTGCCCTCGTGGTCACCCCCTTACCTCGGCGTGAACCAAAATTAGCATGGTAAGGTAAGATGGTTTGACGAACATGAAGCGCTGGTGAAGACATGAATAGTGTCACAATCTTGTCGCGTACGTCGTCAAACACTTCCCGCCAGAGAGTGCCACATACCCACGGGCGGGTATGTGCCGCTGGTATGCGAATCTGTGCTGCAGGCGATTGACACTTAGTATCAATCCAGGAACGACGACAACACACATGGGCAATTTTAACTCGCGAGCGTAAAGAAATACCCGACATCGCTGCGTCAACCCGACGATAGCAAGGCATAAATGTAAGGGTCTCTGCTGGAATCGAACCTAAGCCTTCTGCGTGGCAAAGAAGCATTTTGCCACAAAGCTACGGCCAGTTTCGCAACTACTTTTCAAATAGACGCTAATATTTGTGAATCGTCAATAGTGTTTGCAGTACTGCCTACCCAAATTCACAAACATTACATATGTACTTAACTGATACAGCCGTCGCGTCGGGTTGACGTCTTTTGTGGTTAGTTGCCATGCGCTGCAGTTGATAAATGTTGTAGTGTCCCAGGCCTGCGTCCTCGTGAGCATCAGCGCTTCACATTAACTTTAGGTGTTGCTAGTACGCATGTTGCAGTTGGCATCGTTGCCCAAGTGCAAACAACTAGTTAATTACATCTGCAACTCTTCAACATATGCCTGTGCGCGCAACATTTCGTACATATATTTAGCCTCACTTCATGACGCATTGCTCAATCAAAACATTGCAACATCGTCACCTTCCCTCAACATGCTTCGCATAACGTCGATTCCCAGCAACGTGGAATCTGCCGAATTTTTTTTTCATGTCATCTGCCTTGCGTGGATGTATTATGCAGTGTTAACTTGTTTAAATAAATCGATTGATTGTACACGGGGTTTAACGTCCCATAACCACCATATGATTATGAGAGACGCCGTAGTGGAGGGCTCCGAAAATTTCGACCACCTGGAGTTTTTTAACGTGCACCCAAATCTGAGCACACTGGCCTACAATGTGTCCAGCTCCATCGGAATGTTTATAATTAATTACACTCCCGCGAAGGAAAAAATGAAAGATGCATGGTGCTCTCCTGCAAAAGCACACTCTGGCACGCTGTTCATTCGCATTTGCTGCAGAGAGAAAACCATCTTGCCTTCACAGACACATTCATGAAACGTAGTTGCCCCTGTTACAGCTTAATTGAGTCCTGTTTTGAAAATTTTGAATTATCAAGAACTGACAGGGTTATGCAATGATCCCTACTCTTCAACACATTTCGATTAAAAAAGGTGTCGAATGAAACACTGGCGTTAATTTGCCTCTAAGACGAAGGTGATGCGGCACGCATATTCGGTATTTACAGCAGCAAAAGAATCAAAATTCACAAAGTCTACCTCATAGCCCTTCATTTTTACCTTGAGTCATAGTCATCATAGACACATAGAGCGAAGCAAACTGGCAGCGAAAGCTTTGTAAAACAACGAAAATTCCAAACAATATTGTGAAATGTGATTACAACCCTCGTTCATTTTGTGAAACTGCACCAGTACGATTCCTCCTTTTTGAACATGGCTTTATAAGTGACTTAGTTCATTTATTGCCACCAGAGGTAACGCGCGGCTACGCTGCCCCTTATACGTTTGATACTTTGGGGACTCCTAGACGAGAGCGGTGTTGTTTGCTAATTAAACAACAGATATATTAATAAGCGGACACTGAACTCCATGCCTTCTCAATTTTTATTGAGCTTTGTTTTTTTATTTCAGTTCAATGAAGTATTGCGAGATTATGGTCGTAGAAGTGAGAGTTATTGCCTTTGTTTGGGAGATACTTCCTTTACAACGCTAAGGCACGGGAAATAAGTGTAATACGGACTCGTAGATGGAGCCTATGTTTATTTTTAAGCTGTCACTGGCTATACACACATTGTCTCAAATCAGAAATTTGAGGGGTTTTTATTACCTTAATCTAAAAACGAAAATTTCCATGATGCTACGTTAGTGTATAGCCAACATCCATTTCACGACTCGACGTGAACAGCATGACATCATGTCACGCATGTCTGGACATGCATACAAGGCGTACTTGTCACTTCATTACTTTGTCATAAACTAAAATGTGCCGAAATCACCCGCATGTACGACGAACATGAATGACAGCTGACGTCATTAATGTTGACGTCATGCATGTAATCGATATATTAAAAGTATTAACACCAATGCTTTTATGCAAAATTATGAAGCCGTCATGATTGTTGTTACTCTAGAATGGCTTATGAATAACGTATGGGCACGTGTGACAGAAAAGTTTTTGTATAGCGGAAAATTGGAGGACCTTTAAGCTTCGCTTTTAGGAGTTAAACGTGGTAGCAAAATCCAGCCCTTAGTGCACCCTTCAACTGCTAAGTGCATACTCATTAATATGTTTTGTTACATACACACGCGCGCACACAAACACGCACACAGTAGATTGGGCACAGTAGATAGGATTGCCTGCCGCGTTGGTCTAGTGGCTAAAGCTGCTGACCCGCAGGTGACGGGATCGATTCCCGGCTGTAGCGGCTGCATTTCCGATAGAGGCGGAAATACTGTAAGCCGGTGTGCTCAGATTTGGGTGCACGTTAAGGAACCCCGGGCTATTGAAATTTCCGGAGCTCTCCACTACGGCCTCTCTTATAATTATATGGTGGTTTCGAGACGTTCAACCCCACATATGAGTCATATTAGTTTATTGAACCAGCTCGTAGTATTTTCGCCGAATGGGCTCGTTTTGGTCGTGACATCTGTGAAACGAAATGCGTTAAAGAAGGCCCTGAAACACTGTTTCAAGTAGCCGTAGAATGCATTCACTAGAAGAGCTTATTGCCTCACGAATTCAACGCCACAAAAATTTTAAGAATCTGCCCAGTGCGAGTGCAGTTACAAAGGTTTGTCGCATGCTGCAGAGTTCACTTAGGTGGAGGGAGCATTTCGAGGCCTCAGCTTTCAAGAATCATTTCCTGTGGTTTTCACAGGAAATGTCACGAATTTGTCACCGAGTTTTCAGTCCCATAGTGTGCCTAAGTTCTCAAGAAATTAGCAGATACCACTTTTGTGCTGGTTAGTGGACTTTTAAACTGTTTTGGGGGCATTTTTACACGGCAACGCCACCGGGGGGATTTAAGCCTTACAACCAAGGAGGCGATTGTCGCCGATGCACCGACCCGGCGCCAACGTGACTCAACGCTCTGCGCGTTCCAGAACCTACAACTGAGAATAAAATACCAAGTAGATGGAGAGGACATGTCTCCAGAGGATTGCAAGGAAGACATGAGTTGAACGGAAGCCGAAACAAGACGCTCAAGGAATAAGCAAGTCGTGGTTAGCGTTCCTGCTGCGAAGGGTTCGACCAAGGCTGGCGGTGCGGGAGACGCTCGAGCCGGTCGGTAATAGTATGATACCAAGCATACAATCGTGCGAGCGGGACGCATGCCGCCACTACCCAAGAAATTCAGCAAAGTTGTGCTACGACCACGTGGATGAGTAAACATCTCGAGAATTTGCACTGGAGCCGTGGCAGACGCGACAGTACTGGCGGCCGGCATCAAAGAGGAGGAGGCAATGCAGGACATCATCTGTTCCAACTTGCAGCAGAACATTATGGTGGCAAGCACTCCGGACCAAGACAGAGCTTCAAGATACCTCAAGGTCAAGCAAATTGACATTGGAGGCAAAGTTTTCGAGGTTATCACGTACGCCACGGCACCCCGCGATACTTGTAAAGGAGTGATTCGCGGGATCCCCGTAAGCGATACTCAGGACATTTTGACCCGAAAGATTGTGAACGCGAACCACCCACTCGCGCTGCAGGCCAAGAGAATCAAGGGCACTGGGACAATCATCATAGCGTTCAAAGGACACAAGGTGCCCAGATTCGTGAGATATGGACCTCCACTTTTGCAGTGTTCCCTTACCGCAAAAACATCGATATTTGTTACGTCTGTGGAAAGCTGGGGACATCGGTTCTGACGTCTGTCCGAACCCAGCTGAAACCATCTGCAGAGGCTGCGAGATCACGAACCCAGATAGCCTGCACCAGTGCAATCCAAGATGCAGGCTGTGTGACGGTCACCATCCCACGGCAGATAAAGAGTGCAAGAACAGGTTGTTAGTGCCATACGTCGTCAGACGCAGACATTGGGAAAGATTGCGAGCAGCCGCAGAAACCCAGGACGCATCAATCACATCGAGTCCAGACATCAACGACAAGCAGCTTATTCCAGCACAACGGGACCCAGAGCATCCAGACTACTCAAGAACAGGAAAGGCGGCCCCACTCCAGGGGGAGGTCGCGTTTCAGAAGAGGTTCTAGACCCAAGGCCCACTCCCAATCACGGGGGCGCTCGAGTTCTCAAGGTCACCATCAGTGACGGGATCAACCTGGGCGGCACCCCGAATGGCCAGCTGCCTGGCTTTCAGTTCGAGATCACGGATTCACACCCGGAGAGGACGCCTGCAGTTACATCGAAAGGCAGCTGGGCTGAGCGAGTGCGCAACGGTGCGGCAGAGGTGATGTCAGGTAAGCTGCCAGAGCATGATAGATGCCACAGCTAGAGCAAGAAAACGCGA
>WOVY01007073.1:0-34794 GCA_013436015.1 Rhipicephalus annulatus
ACACACACAACATCCACACAAACACACACACACACACACACACACACACACACACACACACACACACACACAACACACACACACACACCACACACCACAAAACGACGCGTGCAAGATGGAGAGCCAGTTGGAAGAATCCATCGCGAACCCGACGGCAGTTCCCGCCATTCTAGCATTTATGTCACTCTGGCAGTGTATCCGTCTGATCAACCCGCACTTGCTCGATCCGAATCCCCGCTTGTTGGGTGCTTCACAATTTGTACCCCTTTTGACGTATTTTTGAGCCATATACTCATACATGGAGGAACATGGGGAGTCCTTTAACACTGGAGCGTTCAGTCAGGTTTTATCATGATGATGAAATATACGGGGCCATACGGAGACGGTAAAAAAGCCGTCGAGAATGTCATATGTCGAAATAAAAAACAAACATATCCGGATCAACATCGAATTGCAGACAACGGTTTTCTTCGCCGTTTCTAGCGTGCCGCGCGCATTGTGCAACGCACAGCACAAAAGAGAGCGCGTGCAACATGCCGCTCCGAAGATCCATCGTTCACGCGCAGAACACAACGAGCGACCCAGTTTCCGCCGCTCTTCGCATTTCTTTCGCTCCGGTAGTGTTTCCAATGCGCACCTGCTGAGACGCTCTTTTTTCTCTCTTTCTTCGCGAAGAGGAAAAGGTGCTGCGAGGCAAGAGTTGTGCGTCGATACACGCAGGCTCGAAAACCGAACCACGTCGCTCGGTGAACAATAGCTTTTCTCTCGCGGCGGCCTCGAGATGATGCTCGCGCAAAGAAGGCCGCCAGCTACTCGCGCGTTTGTTTGTCGCCGGAAGCCGCACTGCCGAGGGAAATGACCTGGTCCTTTGAACGTATGCCTGTTACGCTTCTTTTAAAGCCGCATATGACCCGAAAAGGCCGTCGTTTTCAGACACGTGGTGCTGTATATACGCAACGCCTATTGACGCTGCACCCGAGAAGTATGTAGCTACGCGACCGCGAATCGCAATCCTAGATACAGGTGTGCGCTGACGCACAGAGAGGGTGGAAATATTGCTATCTAACATCGTAAGGACGCGAAGAATCTCGGGAACTCACGAAACGCGACATAATAAAAACGCTGTATGGAAGTAGTCCTAAAATTTGGACACGTGCATACACATGACGCACGTGCCCTACACAGCACCTAACACTCAGTCCACTTTTATTCCGTTAAAAAACAATAATACCAGCGGTTTTACGTGCCGTAACCACGGCATGACACGCGAACTTTCTAGTGGAAGCCTCCGGAAATTTTGCCCACCTGGTGTTTTTCAACGTGCCCTGACGTCGCACGAGATCGAAGCCGGCAGCCGTGCACTACGTCTACTACGGCGGACTTTCGAAAACGTAGTTCAACATCACAAAAATAAAAACGAGGGTTTCAAAGTATAAAAACTGTAGTGGGACCCTCGGTTAATTATGCAAACATCTATAGGAAGAACTAACACAGCAAACTGACGCAATTATTAGCAAAGCTGATACGTGTTCGATACAACGTTTCTGATCAGACCAGTAAAACACGGAAAAGTGTAGCAAAAATAAATTCAGGTTACAAATGACACTATAGGTACGACAGCGTCAAAAGAAAGGAAAATAGGAAGAAAATAACAATAGGGAGGTTAACCAGTCTACAGGCAGCCGGTTTGCTACCCTGCGCATGCATGGGAGGGGGATAAGGAGATGAAAGATAGAGAGAAGAGAGGGAAGAGAGATAAACACAGCACATTCGGCAGCACACGCGCGCACACTCAGTCATTGTCCAGTCTTGTCTTTCGCGGTGTGTGACATTGCTGTTACAGCCGCTTGTTCAAGTCCGTGTCACGTATACGAATTTTAACAGAGCTTTTGTCGCCTTCTGTTGCAATGAAAAGTGGTCGAGGAAGTGTATGCACAAGTGAGGCCAGAAACGAGAGCACATTTTCTTGTCATCGGCAGACATGGCAAGACGCCGATGCAACGACGCCGTTCGTATCAAGAGCGCCTTCCATAGCGAGACTTGGTTGAAGCCCAGAACGCTTTGATGGTGGCAACCGAGAGAGGGAGGCAGGATATGGAGGAGAGGTCCGGAGTTCGTTTCACTGTTTCAGCGCACCCAAAGCCCAAGATAGAGGACAGAATAACAACACGGACACAGCGCTACTTGTTTCATGCAGGACGCTAAAACCGGGGAAATGAATTAAAACGTCCAAGCCTATGCTCTGTCAAGACAAAGCGAAGTAGAAGAAATAATTTTTTTTTCCTTTCAAGTGTTCCATAAAATGAGCCATCATCCCGCACGACGCTATCGTCTGATCGCTTAACCATTTTGTGCCGCACTGACTATCCTCACAAAGTCGGATTAGCTTGATGTAAATACTGTCATACTTTTGTCACTTCCACCACGAACCGAGCAGTGGTTATGTACATGTTCGGCCCTCAAAGTCGCGAGTTTGACCCCGGCAGTCGAATTTCAATGAAGGCGAAATGGTCAGTGGACGTTAAAGCATACCAGATGGTCGAAATTTTCGGAGCCCTCCACTGCGGTGTGTCTCTTAATCGCATTATGGCTTTGGGACCTTAAAGCCGAGATATTATTCGACTGCACTTGCATTTTTCCATTCCTTCTTTCCGTATTTTGTGAATGCATGTGCTTTCACCGCTCTTCCTCTGTAATGCCTCTGGCTCTGAGGGGCATAACAAAAATTGAAAGTGAAATCAAACGAACACCACTACAAGTCGACTAATGTTGCACGGCGGGCTTGTTGGTTATCCGTAGTATCTAAGGCATATAGCGCATCCAGGACGGCCGGGACAGAAAAGAAGACACATATCACTGTGCATGTGTTATGTGTCGTCTTCTCTGTTTCATCCTCGATGCGGTATACCTCAGCCGCTATAACAGGGCTCGAGAAATTTCAACCACCTGGAGTTTTTTTATTTGCTTTTATGATGCACCCAAATTTACAGGCATTGAGCATTTCACTCCCATCAAAATCACAATGCCGGGGTCGAAACCACGGCTTTCGGGCCAGCAGCCGACCCCCGTAACCACTGCGCAGGCGGGGCGGCTAACATTTTCTGACACGGCAGTACGTTAGTCTATCAAGAAGCATTTGCAACTGACGTGGTGACGATAAATGGATTGGGAGGGAGAGAAAATGCTGCGTAAAATTCGATGCAACTAAATTTAGTCAGTGACGCGCAAGGACAGAGAGAGAGAGAGAGAGAGAGAGAGAGAGAAGTAATGGTATAAAAGGTAAGACAGCCATGTTAACTAGTTCAGGACAATCGGTTTGGGACCCCATACGCAAGAGAACGACATTGCGAAGATTAAAGTGTGGAGAGAAAAGACAGCACATAACACAGCACACACGCATTCGGCCACAGTCCGTCGCCCTGGCGTGGTACGCGACGTCACTGTCACAGAACCTTGTCCAAGTCCGTTTTTTTTTTTCAAACCTCAGTAGTGCCTTCATCGCCTTCAGCAGCGACCTCCTCTGTCGACGACGTGTAAGAATCGTTTATGCAGACATGAATTCTTTGTCAATGTGCGCTAGAACAGACGCCACAGGATCAGCCGAGTGCAATCAGTTGCAACTGTGAGACGTCTAAAGATGTGATGTGAGCGAAGAATAAGTTTTGCTCGTACTATTTTTGAATAGCCTTTGAACAGCATTCAGATGAAAAAGAAAAACATCACAACTTTCAAATTTCTCCAAGAAGATGCACGACAAAATGGGCGTTTCCTAGTCCTTGTCTAGAGCTTATTGTACTTTTGTTAATTAGGAGTAAATTATTTGAAATAATTAGCATACGTGGTCAGCTGAGAAGAAGTAAAGAAACGTATTAGAAATGCGTGTTAAATTAGGCACTTGCTAAGATGTGCTAAGATGGCCAACAGTAAACATCAACTAGGCCACACTCAAGTTCTGCTATAAGAAAGCCTCGAAGGGCGAGATATACGAAGCAGAGCATTGTCCGCGTTGGCTGAAATAGTGGCGCCAGATTATGTTTAAAGGAAAAATCAACCCGAAGGCTGGCCTTGAGACATCGAAGGACGGACTAGGCGACCTCGATGTCGCACGCGGCTCGCACGAAAGCGCACAGAAAAAAAAAGACACACCTTCCGTGTCGAGCGATATCACTGCTTTTTGCCACAAATAATAGATTTTGAATCAAAGAACCTTGAAAGAAGCATGCGATGTCCTATAGATCGCACGCGACGACGTGTTTTGATAAAAATTGTTGCGAGAGTACACAGAGATGAGGGAAGAAATCTCTGTGCCTTGATCGGTTATGAGTACTATTACTCGCACTGGATGCATCCGCAGAAGGTTATTGGGTAGAATATCAACCAAGCATCACGTAGGAGTAATACGTAGGTCAAGGAACGTGCACGCGAATTGTTGCGATTGCATTTTTTATTCACAACTTCTGCGATTGTATACCATTTCCAAATACAGAGAAATCTTCCTTATTCTGTGCGCCCTCGCTCAGGGATATATCTTTTCAAAGGAATAATTAAAAAAAAACAACAGGTATACGAAGGCTGTTGCACACAGAAACGACAAACATGCGGCGTCACATATGAGCAACAGAAACTGCTGCAAAATGGTTTGTCTAAAGCTAACAAAAACATGCATAAAATTGTCACCGATAGTGTTATTGGTGATCGAGGCAGGCGACAGTACTTGCCCAGACGTGTAGTGGTTAACGTGCTTGCCCCGAAGGTCGCAGATTCGATCCCGACGGCGGCGTTCGGGTTACGATGGAGGTGGAAATGCTAGAGGCCCGTGTGCTGCCTGATGTCAGTGCTCGTTCGAGAGCATCAGATGATGGAAATTTGCAGAGCCCTCCACGTATGACTAAAGGCCCTCCACTCTTACGACTATATAAAAGGTTTTTATTCAGTCCTTGCGTCTAGCGGAACAGCGGTTGTGAACCAGGCAAGCACCTCCGAAAGCGGTCCTCGTCCACCCCCCAATATATCAAGTGGCCGTCGCGCGCTCTGTAGCTTGCTAGAGCCGGACAGGTGCTTTTATTAGCTTGAGATTCCTGTCATGAGGCTTCGACAGCACAATATTTGTGTCCATTCGGCACCGTTTGCGAGAGACTTAGTGAAATAATCGATGTGGTAGTTTTAACGGGTATATAGCGCTTTCGAAATGAAGAAATTATTGTGTGTCTGTTAGTTGTCCTCTTTTTTTTTCCACCATAAATGGCGCCACTACAGACGTGATGGCAGCTACGGGACACGCAACGCGGTACTGCGCACACGCTACGCTAAATAAGCCTTTACGTCACAGGAATATCGGACAGACTGAAAAAAGAACCGTCATAACGTGTTTTGGGGCGTAAAACCCCCGATATTATAAGAGGCAGGCGACAGCTATAGCCTCGTGGCAAACGGTCTGCAGATTAAGTTATGTTCGTGATCACGTAATTTCTCTGGCGCTCGAGTGCCCAGAAAGACGCGGTACAGCAAACACGTACTGCCGCGCCACATCATCGAGGTCGCCCCTTCATTTACGTAGGTGGGAGCTGCTCGTTCCTTGCACTGCAAAGATTGAATGCACGTGATAACCGCATTGGCAACGCACACGGTTGCAACGGAGCAACACCGGGGGATAATAATACCCACCACTGGTCCTACAGAAGAAATACAGGCGCGCGGCGAGCAAGGCGTGCGTGTTATTCACAAATATCGAGCATACGCGCATGTGATGCAGTTTAATAATTTCGAATACGCGAACAAGATGAAAAACGCGCACAGATTCACGCACACACAGACGCAATATTGCAATTTAGATATGAATTGCGTAACGATCGATTGCGATCTCTCAGGGCGGCCTTACAACTTCAGCGGCACTCGTGCATAGAATTGCGACATGATTTTGGGCCCACGGCAAAGCAGCTGCTGTGCGTTACGCGCGCCATAAGCGCGGTTGATGTTCTTGCGACCCACGAGCCTGCATGATACAGTGAAGTCTGCGCATGTGTGGCTGCATGCGTTGTGTTTGTTGGTGTACATATCATCATCCCAGTGCTTAGTGTGCGTAGCATGTCAGGCCAGGAAAACATCTGCAGCTTCACACGAAAACATTTCTCTCAGCTCGCGTGCTGCAAAGGCCAGTGAAGCATATGCCGCCACACAGTTGATTCTCGCACCTCGACATTTCCGCCCCCCCCCCCTTTCTTTTGTCATCAAGTAAGAGGCACCGGACTAACCGAATAGTAGTGTGCTGAGTGAAGCCGCGGCGCGTTGTGCACAGTATTTGCTACGAACAATTAAGAGTCCGTTAGGGCCACGTATATTTGGCAAACAGCATGATTAGGATAACCACAGTGAAAGTAACAAGTTCAGTAGAGGCATTTTCAGTATATGCCAGAACAGCTCAAATCAGCGTCTATGCTACGTTTTGAGAACAGACAGTGCGTATAGCACCATGGCATCTCAAGACGATGAACTTGCCGTACTCTATTGCAGTTCTCTTCAAGGGGCCATGATACGGCAACCTACCAAAATGCAGTTTTCAGCGAAAAATAGGCGCAGGGGATCTATTGTCTTTATGCATGAAAATTTGACTAAAGCATTTCACTGCAAAACGCGTCCTAGAATTCACCGAATATAAAGCCCGCCCGCAGCCTGTGATCGACATTTTGTCATGGCACGTGTGACGTCACGTGCTTTGTGGAGTGGAGCTATCGTCTTCGATCTTATATAATTTCAGTCGCTAGCTCTATTTTCAATGTTGAAGTAAACAAAGCTATAATAGGTCTATTGTGGGTGCAGCCGACCGCGAAACAAAATCGTTGGCCGGAATTCAGACGCTCGCAACACAAACAGCTTATTATACGAAACGGCTCGCGAGTGCTCCACTGTTGTCAGACTCTCTGGCTACTCGCGTGTTCATAAAATGCTCGTTCTAAATTAAGTTCTGCAAACGACCATCTTGCTAGGAGCGGGGTCGACGAAAACGCTAAATAATTGAGAGCAACATCCACGCATGTCATGGACGAGAGGACAGCGGAAGAGCTGGGCAGAGCCCTCACCATATCGCTGCGTGCAAGAAGACGCCGGCTACCGTGATAACGGATTCGCAAGAGGCGTGCAGAAAGTACACGAAGGGAATCATCGGAAAGACAGCATTCCATGTCTTAAAGAACACCAAGACTGACCATCCTTTAGACACCGGGACATGAGTCTCTCGAGGAGAAGCAGGCGGCGCACGCAGCGGCTCTCAAGATCGCGCACTACGAGCCATCTCTGACAAGCTGACAACGCGTACACCGCCGGCTGTCACGACGAGGGCGAAGAAGTGCTCATACATTGTGGCGCATTACAGGAAGCAGAGGAAGCGGCACCCGCCGGAACACACGAGTCCGAGTAGGGAGCCAGCAGCGACCTCCAAGCCGGAACTTATACCCGCGAGAACATTGACATACGCAATGCATCCAGGGACCTACGGCCCGGACTGCGAGTTTCGCGCGCAACACCCTGCGCCACATGGTGCTGGAGGATATAGCAACGATCTCGACTTACCACGATCATCACCAGCACGTGGAAACAAAGAAACGTATATAAAGGAAGAATTCAAAGACCAGTAGGAGGCTCTGCTAGTGACGCGAGACCCTGACAACCAGCTACGATTAGTGAACAGAGCTCGGGCGGCGGCAGCGAGCCGTGGCTACTTATAAGACTGAGGACGCCACCCACCTAAGGGCTGAAGTAAAAATAGCCCCGCAGGTCAAAATAAAGCTCATTTCTCTCACGAACGAGTGCGCTGAAACTTTGCCAGCTTATTTGTTAACACACAAGAATTAGCCGACGTATAAACCAGATTACGAGCGATACTTGGATGGCATGGCTCCTTCAAGCACCGAGTTATACGAGAGAAAAGCATATGCAGTATTATTGAAAGGCCACCGGGTAAAAGGCACGTTTTACTCGGAGCATTAAAAATAAAGTTGACATATTCGATGACTTAGTGCGCATGACCAAACCAAGTGTAGTTATCGGTACTGAATCATGGCTGAATGAAGACGTGGCAAACACCGAGGTATTTCCAGATAACTTTACTTGTTACAGGAAAGACAGGAACTATCATGGAGGTGGTGTATTTATCTTGGTAGATCAGCGCATTCCGTCTATAGGCATAAGCACTACAGACGATACGAGTGAAGCTGTTTGGTGTCAACTTAAGCTCTCGAATGGCAAATCACTATCAGTCTGCTCTTTTTATCGACCGCCAACTGGTTCAACTAAGGAATTTAGTGAATTCACTGCTACAGCTACAAAAATCGCCTCTGATTACGTCGTTGTAGGTGGGGATTTTAACCTGCCTGATCTCGACTGGAATGAGCAACCAATAGCTTCTGGAAGTTCTCTTAGTTTTAAATCTGAAATGGCTGATTTCATGAACCTCTTGTCTTTAAAACAGACAGTGTTGAAACCAACTCGAGGAGGTCATATCCTTGATCTATTTTTCACAAATATGCCAGAAATGGTAGAAAACACTGAAGTATTACCAGGGATAAGTGACCACGAGGTTGTGCTAAGTGAGATAAATATGAAACATACGAGTGCTTACAGTGAAAGGAGTCGGTGCATGTACAATTACGCGAAGGCTAATGTCCAAGGAATCAACACTGCATTGGAGGCATATTTCATTGTTTTCGAAACACTTGCCGATGATTATTCAGTAGAAGAGCTGTGGAATTTGTTTAAAGACAAGATTCTAGAGCTGAGAAACCGATTTGTTCCGACATGGGTGCTAACCAGAAGGCGTAATAAAAGTAAACCATGGTTTTGTAGAGAACTCGACGTTTTGGTCAAGCGTAGGCAGAGAATTTACCGTTCATTTAAAAGAAATCCCTCGGAAGAGAACTCTTGCAAACTGAAGCTGGCAACGCGTGAAGTAAATAATGCTACAGTCGAAATGAAAGTAGCCTACTTTAAAACAATTGAACGTAAAATAACGCAAAACCCGAAAGAACTTTGGAGGTATATCAAACGAAACAAGAAAGACAACATTTCAATTCCCGCTTTGACCAGCGGTGATATTACCGTGAGCGATGCGACAGAAAAGGCTAAGTTGTTCAATTTATATTTTACGTCAGTGTTCTCAGCCGCTACTGACCCCCAAAAAGACTTGAAATTGTTGGTACACGAATCCACATCCATGCCTGATGTAGTACTTCACGCTCGTGGCATTGAATTACTACTTAGAGATCTAGATTGTGCGAAAGCAGTGGGTCCTGATTGCTTGCCTAATTTTATGTTGAAGTCTTCTTCCCATGCAGTGTCTATGTACTTGAAAGTTATTTTTGAAAAATCGTTAAAACAGAGTTCTCTCCCAACTGATTGGAAAATGGCGTCTGTTGCTCCTATACATAAATCTGGCCCGCGCAATGCTGTGAATAATTACCGCCCTATCTCACTCACTTCTGTGTGCAGTAAAATTCTTGAACATATTTTATATACTGCGATTGTAAAGCACATAGATAGTAATTCCCTATTCAACTCTAACCAGCATGGATTTAGGCAGGGGCTATCATGCGTCACACAACTGGTAGAGTTCACCCATGTTTTAGCAGCAGCACTGGACGACAAATTTTCGGTCGACTGTATTTTCCTCGACTTTCAAAAAGCGTTCGACACTGTATCACACTTCTTATTGCTGAAAAAACTAACCAGCTTTAATATTAATCACCAAGTTATTGCATGGATTGCTGAATATCTACATGAGAGGCGACAATATGTAGTTGTAAACGGCGAACAGTCTGAAATAACTAGTGTTACGTCAGGGGTACCTCAGGGATCAGTTCTGGGACCATTACTTTTCTTATTATATATAAATGACATTAACGAAAACGTACAATCCCATATTAGGCTATTTGCAGACGACTGCATTTTATATCGTCAGATTACCTCTGAAACTGACTGCTCCGTAATCCAAAACGACCTATGTGCAATATACGCGTGGTGCCAGCGATGGGAAATGAAACTGAACCTTAAGAAAACTGTATGCATGAGGTTTTCCAGAAAAAGAAACCCAGGTGAATTTGAATACACAATAAACAGCTCTCCGGTAAAAATGGTGCGCGAATACAAATACCTAGGTGTTTTCTTTTGCCCCTCTCTATCATGGAATCGGCATGTGGATTACACTGTAAATAAAGCTTGTCGGAGCTTAGGATTCTTAAAAAGAAACACACGTGCTTTTCCACAGCAAACCCGAGAGGTACTATACAAAACATACGTGAGATCAGTACTGGAGTACGCATGTTGTTTGTGGGACCCTGCAACATCATCAAATAAAGAAAGATTAGAAAAAGTTCAGTCTATGGCGGCGAGATATGTGTTTAATGCACCTATGTACGACAGACAATTCAGTGCGACGGAAGCTAAGCTGAAGTTAAAATGGAAGTCTCTGCAGCACCGAAGGGCATAGTTTCGACTGAAGCTATTGCACAGCATATTTTATTCTCATACTCGAATTCCCTGTGACGTATACATAAGCCGGCCTCACTACATTTCAGCCCGCAAAGATCATGAACACAAGATAAGAGAATATAAATGTAATACATCGTCCTTCAGCAACTCTTTTTTTCCGAGAACTATCAGTCAGTGGAATCGACTTCCTCCCACAATTGTAGAAATTTCTTCAACGGATGCGTTCTTTTCTGCAATAAAAATGATTGAATCTTTGGACCGCTAAGCCCTGTAGACTACGTGTGTGCGCCTGGCAGTCGCCATGATCTGTACGGTATCTTAGTTGTAAGCTATGTTGTTTTGTTTTGGTGTTAATTTGCCCTTGTGCTAGACGAATGCTGCACTTTGTTTTAATTATCATGAGATTTTCATCAATTTTTGTGGTTTCTGCATTTCTTTTTTTTTTCTCTAATACATATGACTTTTCTGACGCATCTGTGCTCGGTGCAACTGTGTATGTTTTTGTGTTTTGGAAATCTACTTCTTTTCTCTTTTTTACTTATGTGAATGCAATTATGTGAACTTATGTGAACCTGCAATTTTCATGTTCTTTTCTGTACCCCCCCCCCACTATAATGCCTGTATGGGCGCTGTGGGTACTAATTAAATAAATAATAATAAATAATAATTCCACACTATAGGTGCACCCGCAAAGCATTACGTATACCATACAGGTTCTCAGATACGGCCTGCACAAATAGGCAGGCGTCATTGTGTGTAAACAAAGGTAATTGCGAACGCGAAACGAACAAGTATTTTGTCTAGTCGGTGCCCAGGACGGAAGTTGGTCCATCGGGCACGGAGAAACACACTCCTGTTTCCATTACTCTTTTTCATTCTTAGCGGCCGGAGGTCCGAACCCGGCGGTCGCATTTCGAGGCTTCCGTGTCATGCCAGTGAACGTTGAAAAAAAGTCAAATTTTTGGCAGGCCACGGCGTATCCCATAAATATATGGTGATTTTGGAACGTACAACTCTACATTTTATTATATGTCCATTTCTTCTTGATTTCCACGAGAGACTCTTTAGCACACGGCATCCATTGCCTGGCCCGCTACTGCTCTCATCTTGTTGTGTGGATATCAGGACACAGGTCGGGAACCTTTTGAGGCGGACGGCCGGGTTGCATGTAGCCGACAGAACGAGGGCCGCACGGCAAATGAAGGGAGGTGGGGGCCGGGGGTGCTTGCAAGCAATGCGAATAAATTGGGCACGGTCACAGTAACGCGCTAAACTAATAAATACATGTTTATTTTCAGCATGCACAATTGCAATGTAAAAACGTTGACTGTGATGTCAAATCGAAATGAACCTTCTTCGGCCTTCAGATAGGAAACGACTAGTGTAGAGGTTCTGACATCGCGCCCAGGACCGCATATTAAAGCCCCACAGGTTAATGACCCCCGAATCAGAACACGCTCCGTCGTTTGCTTAGCTTCAGTGCAACACGTACATTTTTCGTAGCTTACTTTACTGCCTAAGCTAGCAAATCCAACATGTTGGTACACTGCCTTCGAGCATTTTTTTCTTCGATGGAGGCGGAAATGCTCAAAGGATGTGTACGTAGATTTAGGTGCACGTTAAAGTACCTCAGGTGGTCGAAATATCCGGAGCCCTCCTCTATACGACGTCTCGCATAATCATGTGATGGTCAGGGGTGACATTACGCCCTAAAAATTATTACAATTACTAGCTTTCCACCGATATTAGAAACTGCAGTATGCTGGGTTTGACAACCGCACGCTATTAATAAAAATTGCTACATGGTGTGCAAGCAAGCGAAACGCTACTATACGCTGCGTCAGCGCTACGTACGACCGAAGCACATGTTATCTATACCCGCAAGCGATATTTCCTTACGCGTTATCTTACTTCCTCTGAGAGAATTGTTCGTGCCGCCTAACAAAGCCTTTCAACAGCATATTTTCACAATAAACAGTATTTGATCTGCTCATAATTGGGCAGGTTGCATTGTACCAATGAAAGCCGCCATAAACGCCGCAATAGTCAATCGCCGCGTTGCACGTTGCGTAAATATTAGCCATTTAACTACCTCTATTCAGTTATTACAATATATTAGCACTGTACTGTTGATGAAGTGCACCACAGTGTTTTGGCCTCGTAATGAGGTTTCACGTGTTTATAGACAGCACTCAACAAACTAGCACCGATCACCCGTAGCATTGTTATCTATAACTGGTCACGGGTTCGATCCCCGCTGCGGCGATTGTCGATGGAGGCGTAATGGTTGACGGCCCGAGTGTACTATGAGATGCCTGCGCACGTAAGAGCACCCAATATTCGGAGCCAATCACTACGGCGCCTCTCATAATCATGTGGTTTTAAAACGTAAAATTCCCTACGCTATTATTATAGTATCCAACTGCATCGTGTCTCGGTATGCGTATACATTCTCAACATATGAGAAAACCTTTTTCGCTAAAAGTTTAGCGCAATCGCCCGAGCTCGTGTGATGATGCAATATGCATTTAGGGTGGGGCAATTAAAAGAGGCACTTCAAGTATCCAGGCTAATCATGTTCGCTATTCAGTACGAAAGGGTGACGCGGTCATTGCGCATATAGCCGTTGCGCTAAACCTGATCAGCAGAGACAGTGACACGCCCAGAGCCAACCATCCGGCCTACGGCCTCAGTCTACGAAGGCGAAATCAACGGCCCAGTGCAGCGCACACACGATTCGTTCCCATATACGTGCACAGTGATCTAGCAACTGCGCAGGTTATCACTGACACCACCCATCCAGGTGATAACAGATACCGGTGTTTCGTTTTTGTTTCCTACACTAGACGGAAGTCTGGCAGTGGCAAGCAGCAATGCATGGCGCTTCAGCAAGCACGGGATTTGTCTAAGCATCGTTATTTTGGATCCGCTTGGCTCAGTGTGGCCTGGAGCGGCTTTATAGCGAGGCAAGTTACCACATTTTCAGCAGTCAATCTTCATCACCGCATCAATCTATAGGATTACCAATTCAAATAGGTACACGAAGCTCACAGCAATTCATTCCATTATGCTATAAAAAAACAACAAAACGCAACACATTAACAGCGGAAGGCACGAAGATTAGGCTAATGCATGAACTGCCCACCATTCCCATGCTGGCTGAACGTTTGCGGCACCAGAGTTTCCTTTAGGTTATTGTTGGAAACTGTGTTAACACGAAAACTATCACCACGACCGCGACAATAGGAGCACGTCGCCTTGGGTGGGAGCTGAGATGGGCCAGCGGCTCACAATCTATGCAAATGGAGACTGGTCGCGCTATGAAGCAACCGTATACATCAAACAGAAACAGTGCTCATGCTGCATGGCGACAGTGCTACGTAGAAACAAAGTACCTCATTGTAAAGCGCCTTACAATCCCACTCTATACACGTGGTGCATTCATTTTTTTATTTTATGCGCGTCAAGCGCATCGAGTGTAGCACGTATAACTTTTTTTTTCATCTGTTTTGACCGGTACAACGGAGGGCTTTGTATACTTGACCCGCAGTAGCGAATGAGTACGACATTTTCTTAAAGGGGCCATGACACCAGTAATGTTCCGTGCAGAGAATTTTCCCTTTTCGGGCAATTTTCGTCTGTCATTTTGAGCCAAAGGGAAAAAGGGCATCTTCGTGATATTGCTGGGAATTTCGGTAATTGTTCGATTCTCCTATGACAACCAATAACTAGCTGTCACAGTGCGCCTTCATCTGTGTAATCGGTTCAGCCACATGCACCACGCAAGCATATAGCCATTAGGATTCGTTTCTGATATTTACGTGGAGCGATTTCTAGATCATTATTGCTGTTAGACTTGAAGCCCACAATGTGCCCTGTACTAATAGTATATGAATTAATCAATATATGCTTTCGTTGTGCGGCAGTGGAGGGGGCCTGGTCATGATTTCAAATGTCGCCAGTATGCACAGACACGTGTCATTATAGTGGGTGTGTGCGTGGTTGGGGGCGGATATTAGTAATGTTGTGCACGAAAATATGCTGGGAATTTCTTCAACGTTTGCAGAGGAAAATCACCGAAGTAGGAAATTTTCATGTCTCTGAATGGGAATTCTTCAACGTATAATACGGAACACCACTGCATGACACCCAGTATTAGATCACAGCCTGCGTTATGCAGGTTAATCCTAGCGCGCTCACAAACAAACTGGCGGAATTTTGGCGCACTTGGTCGATCAACTGATTAGTTATTGGATATACTTATAAACAGGCCAGCGGCCTGCATGAGAGTCCGGCGACTCGCGAGCCGTGACGTAACAAGGTTCTCGCTGTACGAGCATCTGCATTCCGGAGAACAATGCTGCACCATGAATCGGTTGAGCGTGAAATCGAGGTATTCTTCTAGCCTTCTTCAGTTTGGCACTGAAAGTGAACAATTCGTAAGCGGCTCGATGCAGCGCATGACGTCACAGACGCCACGGCAAACTGGGCGTTGCCGGTGGTGTATATAGCGGGCGACATCTGCGGCTCGCCCCGCCACGGTGGTCTAGTGGCTAAGGTACTCGGCTGCTGACCCGCAGGTCGCGGGTTCGAATCCCGGCTGCGGCGGCTGCATTTCCGATGGAGGCGGAAAATGTTGTACACTGTAAAAAAAAATGTCTCGGTACACAGCAAAAGCTGCTGGTAAATCGTTGCCGGAGGCATTCTGTAAATGAGTAACAGCAGGCTCCGTATCACGAAGTCTCTGTTATACATTTTTCCGTATTCTCTTTCACATCATATCTGTATTCCTGAACACAGCAGATCTGTTATTTCAAACACAGCAAATCTGTTAACCCAAACACAGCAAATCTGTCAACCCAAACACAGCAAATCTGTCAACCCAAACACAGCAAATCTGTTAACCCAAACACAGCAAATCTGTTATTCCAAACACAGCAGATCTGTTATTCCAAACACAGCAAATCTGTTATCCCAAACACAGCAAATCTGTTATCTCAAACACATCATGACTCTGTTTGTAGGAATACAGAATTTGCTGTATTTAGAGGAGGAATAAACGGAGATCGCTGTAGAGCAGTCTGGCTGTAAATTATTCCGTTATTATTAATGAAAACAGAAGCTTCAGTAAAACACCTGGTTTCGTTTAATGGCTTTTCTGTGCTTGACTAAGGTTTTGTGTAGTTTCTTTGCCTTGAAGGAAAGAGTTGTTTCACTGAGCTTAAATAAACTTAGTTTTGGTAGTAACTTAATTTGTGAAAAACTAACACAAGCTTTTGTTGACCAGTACTGTCGAAAAGCCGATGTTTTACGGGATGGAATGGAATGTTTATGTGGCTGCCTGTAGATTCTCATGATTGAGTTTTATGTCCAATTTTATGTACTGTTTCAACCTACACTAATGCAGTCTTTATGTACTGTGTGTGTGTAAACCACCCCTGCTGCTGCATACCATATAAATAATAATGCAACATTAACAAAACACAGATGAATTTATTTACATATAATACATGTGCTGTAGCTTGCTACATCACCATTCTTCATCACTTCAGCATGTTTATGCCTGAAAAGAATGTGAAAAACAAGTGATCAAATGAATGCAAGAAGCAACTTACACACACTTTATAATGCCTTCTCTGTGTATGTATATGGCCCTTGATACAAAAAGTAGGGGCACGTGGTAGAGCAAAATGTGAAAAAAAAATCGCTTTGTTTTCTTTGCAATTTGGGGAGGGGTGTCCCTTTGTGCATCCACATTCGTGCTTTTCATAAACAGCATTTTTGGTGGCTCAAAACCAGTTTTTCCAAAAGGAAGTAGCCAGTGAAAACACACTCTAGTGCAAGCCCCTTGCATTCGCTCTATGCTTACGGCCTAATTTTCTGACGTACAAAAGTCAAAATGCTTGTCTAGAGTCAGCTGTGTATAGAAGATTGTCGGGTAACTTCTAAAGCAGTCCGAAGACACTGTGCACCTTTGTATTCACAATCCGCCTTCAGAATACATAGGTTGGAACACTTTCAGCTCCTAGCATCATTACACCTTGCATTTGCCGTGCTTGTCGATAACCTTAGATGCTGGGGGTAAAGAAGGTTCTGAGGAAGTGTAAATTTCGTTGAAGCCCGTACAGTTTTCTTGTTAATGTGAATAAATCCCTGTGACGTACTGAGGTGCTGAACCAGCAAGCTCTTTATTGTTAAACCTCCCAGCCTTTTCAGCATCTTTCGAGGTGAATCACGTATATACATGGGGACAACGGGTATGCTCTAATGGACATGGACTAATATTTCTGATGCAAACTGAATAACAATGTGTGAGAACGACTCAGTGTAAGTGTTGAGTTAATGGGAATTGAGTCACAGAATCTTTCCTTTCTTTGTTTAGGGTGAGAGTCCTAGAAATGGCGACATTGAATATTTTTTTTGCATTTAATAATGGTAGTATCACACGAGCCTCTATTCTGAGATAGGATTGAAGCTTGGCCAAACTACAATGAATTTGCTGGAAATCGTTGACCACACTTGACGATACGTTGCAGATAGAGCTGAATGACATCTCACAAAAAAAAAAAAAACAAGACAAGCATTGCGAGAGGCTCCACGGCGAAAAATTGACTTTGGCAGTGATTACCAAGCTTGTAACTACTAAACAAAATAATTGAACAGTGTTTCTGACAGTGCGATCACTTTTCACCTGTTTTTGAACTTTATTCCATATCTCAAAACAGTTTTTTATTACTTAGCTACCATTATTTCCCATGTATTTTAAGATAACCAGTTGATTATTTTTTTTGTATACAGCTACTGAAGCAAAATAGAAGCTATGCACTTTACCGTTATTGTGTTACAAATTTTCATAGATGCCAATTAACTCAAAAGTCAAGCTCTAGTGGTAAAAAATTCACAAAAATTCTATATTATGAAGTTAAAAGAGCAAAAAGTTTGGAAGAAAATGATGTATGGATTATATGAATATCCCTTTTAGTCACTGAGAAAACTACCTAAAATCAGCAAAAATGCACAGGATGTATAGGGCCTGCCCGGCGCTCCTGAGAAGTTTCCCACTGGCTCTGATCATGCTCAGAATGAGCAGTTACATTTTCAGAAATATTTGTTGCTATTGTATAGCAGAATGCACGGGTGAATACCTATACTGATTTTCAACTTTGCATTCTGCTGTTAAGCTCTATGTGCCACATATAGCTACAAATTATGGCTGAACTTTCTTAATATAGATTTACCAGCGCAAAAAAAGACGGCACATATTTTAATCATGAACCAACTCGCCCAAGCAGCAGCTTTAGTGAAATTTTTTAAGCACTGTTTATTGATCACAGAATGTTTTTTTTCACTATGCTGAGGTGGGAGGGGGGGGGGGTTGAGGATCCTGTAAAAAAACTGAAAGAGCTTGACCTGAACTAAGAAACATCATGTGAATATACACTACACTTATTCGTAGCCAGGCGGTGGCACACCGGGCCCGTGCCTCTCCCCTCCTTCCCCCCAAACTTTTTTCTCCATGAAATACTTAGCGCAAAATTACCATTTGCCTGCCCAGACCTCTGGTTCAGATCAAAAAGGGCCCCCTCCCCCTAAAAAGTTCTGTGTATGCCCTTGGTTTAGATGAATGAATTTCCAAACCCTGTTTAACATAAGCATCAGTGAGATTAGATAGATATATGGGGTTTAATGTCCTAAAACCACATATGGTTATGAGAAACGCTGTAGTGGAGGGCTCCGGAAATTTCGACCACCTGGGGTTCTTTAACGAAGCATCAGTGAGATTGATAACTAGGATAAAATTAAGGCCAAACCTTCCATTTTTCTCTTTTCACAACATACTATATGTCCTTGGCACAATTCACAGTATATAGAAATCTCAATTGAGAGTGCATTTTCATGTGCTGGCTCTTGTGAAATAATAGCAGTATATTTTGACTACACTCCGAAGGACAAAAAAAAAGAAAACGCCAGGCTCATAATACTTACAAACAAATTAAATTGAAAATGCAAAGCCACAATCAAGATAATATTCAGCTCTAATAACCGGATATCATCAGAAAATGTGTATGATTCATGCTCACACTTTCACTGATTGAAACGCAGCTTCTGGGCCAACTTCATTATCTTTGTGTGCACACTTGTGCGAGACTTCTGGCCACCTTCGCACCTGCTGCCCTTTTTCGTGTTGGAGCCCTTTAAGGTTATCAAGGTGTGGTTCAAATGAAACATATGAGAAGAGCACAAGGATGGGTACAGACTCGTCAATGGGCTTCATTTAGAACACGTATGGTTACACGCTACAGTCTGCAAATTCCTCATCTATGCATCATAGACTTGCATTAATTCTTGTACAATCTGAGCCAAATACGCTGGCCCAATCATTTTCCTCCTGAAAAAAAAAAAGAAGACCTCAGCAAGCTTAGGAGCCAATTGGTCAAGGCTGCATCTCCGAATTTCATTCTTGCCAGTAATGGCTGTCATAGTTTCTGACAAGTAATCAATGGACTTTCACTGAAGTCAGAGGCAGATAAGACCCTTGTCAGGAATCAACAACTTGTGTTCCCTGCGCCGTTCATATATATATTGGCCTGTTTGATTGATGTAAACATTCCTCCTGGTTTGATAAGCAACTAACAAACTAAAAGGTGTGGCACTTAGTGCAATTTTACACACCCTACTAGTGGTTTGTACGCTCCCAAAATTTTTCCAAGGCTTCCTTTGAAAAAATGTGCAATGGCCTTTTTCAGTCTTCGAATACGCACAATCATAAAATAAGTCTTCACATGCTCGTGGTAAATATGTTCAGAATGTATGATCTGATGTTAAAGTTGGGTTAATATTAAAGCACAGCATTTTGTCTGGTGAGCTAGTTTGTGGGTGAAGGTTACTCTTCTGTGCCGTTCAAGGTAAATGCTAAGACCCCGCATTGCCTCTATGAGGTGTGCAAGATTGCACTAAGTGCCACCCCACTGAGTTCGACGTGCGCTCGTCAAGTAGGATAACGAAGTCACTCAGACATGGAGGAATGTTAACATTGGTCATACAGGTCAATGTATAAATGAATGATGTAGGGAACACCAGCCCTTGATAAAGACCAGACAAGGTTCTCACCTGCCCAACTTAAATGCATACGAATTGTTTACTTTTAGTAAACCATGGCAGACTTTACTGGCAAAGACAAGAATTGAGATGCAGTTGTGACCCAATGGCACTTGAGCTTGCCTAGGCTTTTTTCCTAATGAACAAAAGCAATGATTGTGTCTGTGATACTTCACTCAGACTATCAGAATGAACGCAGGTTCCCTGCATGAGTGTACTGAATAAAACCCAGTTGCAGGTCTGCCCTCATCTTCCACTCTTCTCCTCCGACAACATCTGTTATTTAAGTGTATAAGTATCTACTGCACCTTGTAGCTGGAGTTAGGCTCACACTCATGTTGTAAAATGTCATCAATTTACTTGACCTCCTCGCACAACAATCAACACATAATGATATCGACAAGGGAACTCACCCAGTGCAATGATTGTAGGCGTTGATGGCAACTCGGCAAGCTTTTCAGTGATGCTTGTTCCCTCCTGGATGAGCAAAAATATCCCATGTACACAAAAGCACAAAGAGATATGTACAGTTGCGGCCATTCCAATATATAAATCAGAGATGCGATCCCTGCAATTCCGTTTTCCACCATGGTTCCTGGTCTATTGCAGGCTGTGTGCACCAAGTACAAATTACCTACCTAGGAGCCTTGAAACTTGGAACAATTTTAGAGCAAAGTAGAATGGATAGCGAGCACGCAAAAAAACCTGCTCACATTTTGATTCATTTTTCTCTTTGGATTACAGCAACATCATAGACAACTCTGAATGATTGCAGGTCAATATATCAATGTTAGTGGTGATAGTATTGCTTAAAATTATTTTGCATGTGCGACAGCAAGGGACAAAGTGAGCAACATCTTGCAACAACTCTGGCCTATTCCCATTCTTAGTGCCCTCCTCACTGCGTCGTAATGAGGCACTACAGCCAAAGTGACGAGAAACATTGTTCTGCAGTGCATTGCAAAAAACTAATGCTTTGTGCATGTGGAGCACTCTGATTGCACACAAACACTTTTTTTCCCATTGAGCCTGAAAAAGGCTAGTAAACCAAGTTTGTGCACTGTGGTTCACCATGCGTGCACCATGCCCCAACACAGTTTTTGTTGCATGAAGTCTCACTTTTCACAGCGCTACGTTCCTTCTCATTCACTCTGTGAACTTTATAGTCGGATGCTTGGGGACTTCACTCCCTATCCTAGTGGCTCTGATGAAACAATGGCACCTGCCCGCACTAACTGTTGGCTCAAGGGCAGTGTATTTTTTTTTTCAGAACATTTTTGTGACTACGACACAATGCGGATAACCAAAGTAAGTTCCACAAAAAAATTGAAAATTGCCTTTTTTTTACACTATCTTCAAATGCTGATACTTGTGACAAAGCGCGTGTTCCGGTGTAATTTTAATGAATAATGCTGCTGTACAAAGCCACCAAAATTACCTTAAAATGAAGCACAAAGGCAAAAGATATGCAAAGCTACACTATCCTCCTTTTAACTTGTGTCCAGCAATTCATGAATTAGGTATTTTTGGATGTTTAGCATATTTGTTCTGTCAAAAAATTTTGCTGCAGCGGTCACTAAATTCTCATACGGTAGCATTGCACTTGTTCTTTATGGGAAGAAAATACATCGATTAAGAAGTGTAAAAAAGTTAAGTCTGCTCAAAGTTCAGAAATTGTGAAATTAGAAGAAAACTGATTTCAGCAGTCAAAGTTTAATTTTCCTTTATACAAAAGCAGCTTTTTTCACAAAATTCAACTGAAAAAGCTATTGTTTTGTGCTAAAAACCTGCACAGCATTCAGTCGATCCCAGATATATTGAACTCGAAGGGGATCGCGATATATGTAGTTCAATATATCGATGAGTCGAAACACAAAATATGTGTATTTAAGGCATAAATTAGAGCATCTCAGACCTAAAAACAGTTTTTTTGAAATCCTAACAAGCACTTAAAGAATGATTCTCTCACAATATGATAAAGAACAAGGCCTGAACATCTACTTTTGCAAGTTATCGCACTTCATTTCACTTGAAAATAGTCTGTAAACTTTTCTCTCTTTTTGCGTGCCACCAAGTTTCAGTTGTCCTCAATATCACTGGACCCTTCCAAGTAAGCAAATTCAGCTCATTCGGCCACAACAGCGCTGAGTGGCACTGAATGCCAATGTAAGCTCCGTAGAGCGTTGGTGGCGAAAGCAATAATTCCACGGCACCGTCAACATTGGGCATCATCTCGGCATCCATGCAGTCAGAACCAGCGACGTCGTCTTCTGCTCCAATGAAGCCGCTCGCTGTCCGAGATGGTGCCCGAAAACACTAACAAGGCATAGAATTTACTGAGGCATTGTACGCCCTTGACAGCAGTCATGACGCACTCAAAGTCGTCACCTGGCACAAAGCCCGCAAAGAAACAGTTCACGACTGTGCTTTACTTGAGGTCGCTCCTAGCACCAGCCATGATTTTTATCGCTACGAGCGTATCAATGTGTAGCGCCGACTTCCAAATGATGATTTATCAGTAACGAGGCGAGAAGTACACAGGTCCACAAGCCACAAAAGGCGATGCTGCCCACAAACGAGCAAGCTCCCACCGTCAGCATGTTGGTGATAGCGATGTCACTTGTGGCTTTGTCATTTTGTAACCGACAGCTGTTGCTTTGGTGCGGAAAGCTAGAAAAAAAGCGTAGCCTCCGAAATGAGCGTTCTAAAACCGGAAGCACCAAAATACCTCATGAAGTTGCACATCTCGAAGGCCACGCTTTTCAGTCCCACATGCCATCATACACGATTGAATGCGAACATCGCAATGAGATCACTAAACTTCCTTAAGTCATTCCACTTCGTTTTGGTGCCCTCGGTCATCACCATGCCCCCACGTTAAAACCTGCAGATCGCACATCAAGCATACCGGTGCACTCACAAGTGCTGTGCAACGAGCTAGATCAGCAAGATGGAGTTTCAATGTTTCACTTTTCAGCACCCCCTTTTAGTCACTTGCACGCGAAAAGGGATCGGAACTTGTCGAATTGTGGCTATAAATGATCATTATTTGTTAGGAAAAATGCAATTTGTGGGCTTTAGCGTGGCTCAGAGTTCAATTTAGCGGATGTTCTGCTGTGCGTGAGTTCGATAGATGTGTACAGCAGTCCCGTATTTTTGCATGGGAAATTCAAGGGGATCTCTCAACTTTTTGATATAGCCAATAATTCGATATATCATAGTTTGATATACCCGGGATCGACTGTATTCTATAAAATCTAGAACCTAAAGCTGTTCTCAACAAACCAATACATCACTTTCTGAAAAGATGTTACTGTCCAGTTTTGTACTAACATAATGCAACAAAGTGAAACTTACTTCAAATACTTGGTAAAGGTAGTTCTTGTCTTCCTTAAAATGCGCGCAGAGGAATGGTAGCACAGCTACCTGGACTGCTTTTTCTCTTTGTCCTTCGTCTCTCACGCGCACCACCAGTTCCATAGTATGTTTCGTCGGCGCCTCCTCCATCATCTGAAATAATGCAGGCGCACAGGCCGCCATCCTCTCCTGGAAGATTTCCTGCAATTATTCCAAAAATCAAAGTAAATAACAGTTACTTGATAATAGATGAATTCATCTGTAGAGATATTAAAGTGAAAACTGATTGAAATGTAGAACTATATTACCACCCTACAATTGAGTGCAACAGCTGTGACACGCCAAAAAAAGAAGACAAAAAACAGACTGGTGGGGAATACCACCCTGAAACTACTGCACCAGCTTACTAGAACATGTTGTTGGCTAGTAGGTTCAGGCTGAAGAAAGGTAGGGACGTAAACCACATAGACAAGAAAAAAAGAAGTGGACGAGATAGAGCATTGATTGCAACAGATTTTGTTTGCAAAATAAAAAAGGCTCCTTTTGTTTTTGTAAACACCAAAGCATATGAGCAGGAAAATGGCGTGCACTCCACGATTATGACATCACTATAAAAAAAAAAAGGGGTTCAGCGGCAAATCGCTGTCACAACCAGACTCCCTTTCACAGTTATCTCCAACATCAGCAGGGGGTGTGCTACTGTGCTCTTGATCTGAACTGGATTCAATTTCAGGTACTTCCGTGCACTGTGTTGCAGTTTTGCCCCGGTGATACCTTGAAACATGTGTTCTGAAGGAACCTGCTGACCTCAGCACACTACCACAACCCACAAAAGGACACATAACAGCATCAATTCCACTCTCCAGATGGGCAGCTATGTGACCAAGAAGCTCCGTGCGAGTAGGCACACTCGCCCCGCATGACAACACAGAGCAGACAAACGCATCATCAGTCTGTTTGCTGCATCGCTTCTTGTGATGTCTGAAGACGTGACTTCTTAGGCTCTGATAGTTTTTAAACAAAGCTCCACAAGGCTCACAAGGGCAAAGGGCACCGCCCAACACACTGCTGTGATAGTGGTAGTGCTCGAAGTAGTCGGTCAATGTTGAAAATGTCTGTGCGCAATGCCGGCAAGTGGGCATTCTTCATTGATGTTATGGCTGCAATGAAGGTAGAGCACTTATTTTGCTAAATTACATTCACTGGCTTGTGCACTTTTTCAGACCGCCCAATTTTATAATAAAAACACTGCTACAATGGTAATAATACCTTACAGTCTACAATAGTAGAATCATTCCAATATCTGGTTAGCATGTCAGGTTATGTTCAATTTCATATGAACATTAGCCAATGCTTTTTAAGCAGTCCTCTATATAAGAGCACAGTGAATATAAATATTCTTGACCTGCTACAAATGTTTAAACTAAGTTGAAGCAGGCGGCGCAAGGAAAAGAAATAATGACGGAGACTGTAACATTAACTGCACAAATTCTACAGAAAACTGCACCCATACTTGCGCAACTTGGGTCTCTTAAAAGGCTATTCCTGAATGTGCAGTCAAAAGTGAGCTTAGCATATGCTCCAACATTACACATGTTCACAACTTAAGTAATGCTATCCATTATATCGCTAATGTTGACAACAGATGTTCATATCTTGCACATATGTGAAAGCAGCTTCAGCCTCTCAAGTGCAGCCAGGTCCAATATTGAATACAATTACTTTAAAATTTTAGCTTGAAACATAATTACTTTAAAACAATTACTTAAAGCTTTTTGTGATATATTGACTAATCAAACAGTTGATACCAAGTATGAATTGCACCGTAGCCTGCCAGTAGTACGCGCAAGAGATGGAAATGGGTGGCTTCAAGATAGGGCACCCAAAACTTCGCATATGCGATCGCTTGATTCTGTTGCCATACACCAACTTCTTGGGTACACACAAGGACTCCCATGCTGGATTAGCTGCAGTTAAGCAGTAGTATGGCTAAGTGACGTGCAAATTCGCAATGTTGTCGGGTGTAAGCAATGTGTCGTGCAATTCCAAAGAAATGAACTGCTGAGCACGCAAATCAATAGACACAACAGAACATGCATGCGAAATGCGAGCGCCAATCGTACCTCACGGCTGTCACTCAAATTCCGCCAAGTACGGCAAAATAAGTTTACACACAGCCAAGTGACAGTTGCTGCCCCTGTCGTCTCCTACACCTATTTTTGTAGTAATGGACGTATGACTTGCAAGCGATGCAGGCATGGAAAACACGAGTGCTTTGTCTGCGCTCGATAAGACGACAAAGACACGTACACGCCTGGTGTGTACGTGACAGCAGACTCCTGCTGATCCGGCTTACAAGTGCACCTTATAACAGCCATGTGCATGGGCACCGAGGAGATCACTAATGAGTGCGTGCACAAACTGACCTGTGACATCCTCAAACTACAAAGATGCAACTCAACAGCAGGCTTCACCACAATAATACAATTAAGTGACACTAACAAAGGAAAAATGCCGTTATTGCTGAGTGCAAGCAATGCTTCATATAATTCCGAAGAATTAAACTGTTCACTGTACTGCTTCCTGCATGCGCAACTCAATAAAGGTGCAACACAGCGTGCGAGCACTATGGTCGTACCTCATAGCCGACACTAAAAATCCACAAAATGCACTGAAATATGCCTACGCACAGTAATGTTACCGTTGCTACCCCTACTGTTTTCTGTGCCTAATTTAGTAATAAGGTATGTATGAGCGATGCAAGCATGGCAAACACGTGTTTCATTATTCACCTTATAATAGCGACAGACATGTTACATGCCTAGCTCGTATGAGCTGTGGCATGCGAGTGCACCTTATAACTGTTTATAAGATAGGTAATGATCGATAACGGTGAAATAAATGCCTACCTGATTGTGATGTGTGCCAGGTGATGGACTTCGCAGGAAGGTGAGAGAGCTCTGACAATAGCCGCCTGCCTTGACCACGTAGGGTGCCAGAGACCACTGAGCTGAACAAGTGAAGAGTGCGCCAAAAAACTTGACAAGTGAGGAACCAAACAAATGAACTGCTAGCACTACTTGGTCCTGAGCACGTAAATCAATAACAAGATGCAACACAACCTGCATGCAAAATGCGAGCACCAATCGTAC
The DNA here is from genome assembly GCA_013436015.1 of Rhipicephalus annulatus. Lineage (NCBI taxonomy): Eukaryota > Metazoa > Arthropoda > Arachnida > Ixodida > Ixodidae > Rhipicephalus > Rhipicephalus annulatus. The sequence goes on from WOVY01007073.1 coordinate 26,088, forward strand.
CTCACGGCTGTCACTCAGATTCCGCCAAATATGGCAAAATAAGTTTACACACAGCCAAGTGATAGTTCCTGCCCCTGTCGTCTCCTACACCTATTTTTGTAGTAATGAACGTATGACTTGCAAGCGGTGCAGGCATGGAAAACACGTGTGCTTTGTCTGTTGCACTCAAAGGTGGTGTGGTGTCCATGTCGAACGCGGACAGCATCATGGGCACTTCGGCATTGGGGTCACTAGTAGCCGGCGTTGCGCCCGCGCCAGTGTTGGGTCGGCGCGGGTGCTTTGTTAGGCCTAGCCTTGAACGTACCCCGGGCGCGTCCTCGTTGTGGGGTTTTTTTTCGCTTCTGTGCTTTAAGTCCCGAAGATTTTGGTTGCAAAAGAGTCTTAGCAGCTTTACTGACCTTGCGCACAGGAATCTTGGAGGCAGGAAGAGAAGTTCCGGGGCAATCCGGCGTTTTTGTGGGAGCAGATGCAGCCGTGACTGATGTACACGACGCTCGTAGCGCCCTCTTAGGCTACGAAGGGAGGCGCTCAGCTGAAACGGCACCGGCGGGTGGTGCGGCTTTTAATCGAACTCGCGACGCTCCCTTTGGGGCAAACTGACTACTTTAGCGCCTGCCTACAATTTGTTTTTGTATTCTAGCCGACACCACGATGCACCGATGCTATCTTGCACCCATTCTATTGGGCAGTGATGGCCGGACACACCGCAGCAGTCGTGTTATTTTGTGTGACCATCAACGCATTTTTTTTCTTTTGGCCTGTTGTGGTTGGGAAGAGCTATGGTGGTGCAAAAAATTTATCGGTTATTCAGGAAAAGTGGTGTAAAGGGAAATAGTTCTGAAGAATCGATGTTCTCGTCGCAGGTAGTGAGAACCATTCAACAACCGATGAATTCTTCGGTGACGAAGTGAAGTCGCCGTCGGTGTTCACCGAGTAGACTCATGAATTCATAAAAAGAACAAACGTTTCCCCGAGCCTTCCAAATTTTATTATTGGGCTTGAGCTTGCATGGTAGGCTTGACGGTGCGAAACAGCGTGAAAACAACGAGTTCATACAAAGAAACAGCAAACCGCACCCTTTTAAAATACACTTCATTACTGTGTTTCATTGACTGCGTGTTAATTGGTGTGCCAACTATACAACGCAGCTACGATTATAGGATTGCTCTCACTAAACAAGTCAAGGCTTGCAAGCACGAAAAAAAAAAGGAACGAAAATAGGAGAACATGTACACTGTCTCTTCTTCTGTGTGTCGTGCATTCTCACGATGTGACGAAAAAAAAAAAAACGTAAACTATTATGCACACCATCAAGATTCACATATATGCAGGGATTCTTGGACGGGTATGTTTTTTTTTCACTATCTTTTGTCAATAAAGTCTCATAGACGCAGTACAAGTACCTGTTCGCTTTCAATCTTGCAAGATTGAAAACGAAGTGCAGCGCCTTTCGACGATATATATATATATATATATATATATATATATATATATATATATATATATATATATATATATATATATATATATATATATCGGAAGCGAAAAAGCACGACGTACGCCGAAACACCTTTACTAATTACAAATGTTTCGGCTGATGGGCCAGCCTTCGTCAGTGTGACCACACTAACGAAGGCTGGCCCACCATATCGTCTCGCTTTATAACTTTTTATGGCAACCCGACTTCGCTACTAATAGTAAATTTAGCTTCCCTTGCGGTGAAGTATCATAATGCTGTAATTATCCTCTTCCTTAATCGGTAAAAACTCTGAAACGTTCTCTTTTTCTTTTTACCGCTGCTATCCTTCTCCGCCTCTCCGAATATATATATGTATCCATACTGGCACTTTCCAGTGATCCTGCATGCAGCTCTTTTTCTCCATTGTGAGTTAATGAACAGTTTCTCTTCCTCATTCTCTCGTATTTCTTAGTCTATCTTCGAACCCAATGTTGCTCTAAGCTTAATTTCCTCATCAAAGCCTGCCCAGTTATCACACTTTCCGTCTTCGTTTTCTGACTTTCCATGAGCGTACAATGCGAATCTGCGCATTCCTTACACACTGTGGGACGCCTCATCTTAGTCGGCGACTGCAGCGTTGCCGCTGTATGTATACGTTAGCCACCCGCCACGATAGCTCTCTCAAGGCATTGTCCATGGCTATCGCTTAATTTTCTGTTCTAGTTCACTGTATCATTGTCGAACGGGGGGAATGGTCAAAGTTCAGCCAGTATGTCGCCGACAGCTCTCTCAAGGCATTGCCCATGGCTGTCGCTTAACTTTCTGTTCTAGTTCACTGTATCATTGTCGAACGGGGGGAATGGTCAAAGTTCAGCCAGTATGTCGCCGTGCACACAAATCACGGAAGCGTGTTCTTGAAGTACAGAAGACATACGTTTTTCTGGTGTTTTACGGAAGGAGCGAAAGAACGGAAACATCGACTGCTGCTTTACGGCAACTCCTGCTGTTTCCCATAAACCGCAGCACAGTTTGTGCTTTAAACGTCCAGTCTCGCTATTTTTCAGGAAACAGATGTTACTCTGTAGTTTCTACGGTCTGCTCCGACGTTAAAACACGGATATTTTTTACAGTGTGGGCTGTGCAAATTGGCGCGTCCCCTCGAAAATGCACTGGCAACGCTGCGCCCTTAACCTTTGCACTCCCGCGCACAGCCCACCAGGGCGGTTTTTTTTCTTCCTTCCTGTGAAAAGGTTGTATAGAAGGTATACTCGTTAATGTTTTCCCCTTTCACGGGGAATTTTAGCTGAACGGCCAAAGTCAATCGCAGACACCGCTGGCCAACTGCTCCGTGAGTGCGAACTTCGTGCTACCTTGCGCGATGCGCCTTGTTGGGCGTGCGTTGAACCACATGAAATTTTTCTCACTGGATGGTACGTAACAAATCCCAGACACAGATGTCTCTCCGCAGGGACGGCGTGAAACTAGGGGCGTTGTGTGAAAAAGGAACGGTCCTGCAAAACCTGGGATGTGGATGGTAACATTATAGTATGCAGGCGAAGAAATCCCGGGATCCGACACATTATAGCTTCGCCTTCAACAGAAAAATAGTTAAGTATAATATGCCTGTGCTCAACAATAGATAGGTTGTGAGCAGCCCTTGCACATGACGGTAAACAACGATGTACCGTTAATACATTGAAGTGTTTAGAACGAAATGCGAATGGCCATGACTACTGTGTATTGAACCGAGAAAACGTTGCGTCTATATAGTTGTCTCTACTATACTTTACTGTCTGTCTCTACTACTGTCGTCTGTCTCTTTACTGTCTGTCTCTACTTACTATACTGTCTCTACTAACATTTAACCGAGAAGAGTCCACACTTCTTGACCACCTGTGTGTTTAGAAAGAAATCGTAGACGATTGAGAGTATGTTTTATGCTATAAGAAAGAACTCAAGGGCGAGTTTGTAAAGATCCATGATTGAATTCAATTAACTCTGATGGCTAATATAACCAGTATAGAGATAGGGAGGACGAGAAATAGAATTTAAAGAGAAATTTTGTGAAAAAATATATATATATTTTTTTTACGAAACCGCGCATCTTCGTTCCGAAGGTGAGATGGTAACAACTGGTCTATGCAGGCACGCCATGGAGCACAGTAAACATTGAAATAGCCTTGTATAGCGTAGCACCGTATAGCAAGGGCATGAGAAAGGAACGCAAATGTGAGAAGTATAGACGTAAGGGTGAGGAGGAGGAAATGGAAGTAAGAAAGTGCAGCATACACTCTAAGCCGAAAAAGACTAAAGTGGGGTATGCCATTGGTCCTTTAGGGGTCTAAATGCGCTGCCACAGATTTTGAACCAATTTTGGACTAACTGCGGGAGTAACTGCAGGGGCTCAACTGTTACCCTAAGCACTTACTCCACTTGGTTTAAATGTTGGCCCCAGTAGAATGCTCCAGTGAGACTAACAGTTGAACCATCTGGACCAATGGCAAAAAATGGCGACACTGCGTTTGTGCAGTATATTTTATGTTTATTCCAATTTAATCAGCACTGAAGATCATAGTATGTTATTCATGCAACACACACACACACACATACATACGCACTATTATTTCAAAGTAAAACACCATAAACCCTGACTGCCCGCGCTGCACTGTATATAGAGAACAGACTCTCGGGTATATATAGCACAGTATTTTGACCTCCCATCTAGTGCCAGTGGGCGACTTTTACTCTGCTTAAGAAAACAATAAATATTGACACCGTAACGCGAAAATTTACATGGGCTTATTCGTAGCTCTGATGCGCATCGATCTTTTAATATGGATCCATCTAATCTTCAACATGCCTCCAGCCCCGAGAATACGAATTATCAGCTGGTATTCGATCATGTCGGCCGAACTAGCGTTTTCAGTGCTGGCGCACGAGTCCGCAAACACAAACATAGCAGCGGCGCTTGTGCGGGAAAGCCGGCGAAGCAGCCGCAGGCGCCCCGCCGATGCCATACCGTGTCAGCTTGCCGACGGCGTCGCTAGGCTTACGACGAGTACGGCTAAACGACCGCCGGCGATCGCAACATGCGGCTCGCGTGGAATTTTCGTCGTCGTTATTGTATAGTCACAAATGAACAATAGGTAAGTGCCCCATGTTCGCTGTGTCTTACCGGGTGATGTAGATATCTGCATACTTACAGCGACGAGACCGTTCGCAGGCACGGTTCTTTCATCGGGCTGGTAAGGCACAACCTGTGTACCGCTGGCCGCACGATTAGTCGTATCCGCGATCGCCTACACGTTGGATTTTTGATAACGATTGTCGCATGGATAAAAAGACATAAGTTTGCCTGAGCTACTATTTTCGTGAACTTGTACGCGACGTTTCCTTCGCTTGTGCCGGCAATGCACTCACACCGGCAGCCCGCTTGATACCGATGACGTACGAAGCCTACTTTTCCTATATATCGCTTGAACTTGTGGTCACTGTGTGGTACACGACCGCTGATGAACAGCTTACCTTTATTAGCATTGTCAGTGTTCACCGTAGTTCGAACTAATTCGGCACATGAAGCGAGTTATCCGCATTGCCCGTGTTCGGCGATTTTCACTCGGTTTCGGCCCGCCCGTGCCGGCATGGTGGAAACGCGAGGGCGCTTGCTGTGTGCACTGACTGCGTGTTGTACTACTTGCCTCTAATGACATCTTCTGTTTGTTTCGTATTATTTCACTTTCACAGTGGCGTATAGCCTATATAACTTGTTTTCATGATCGCCGACCACGCCGAGCATTGCAGTGCAGCATCGACAGGAGGCGATCGCGGCGCAGTTGCCCTCCCCGTTGGTCCCTTCATTGCCGGGCGTTTGCGCAAGACACGCATTGTCACACATTTAGTCCCTGTTGGACGAACCGTTCGTCAATGGTTTAACGACTGCAGTTAGTCCAATTTTGCCGAATTTCGGCTTAGAGTGTATCGTTGAAAGAGACGAAAATTGGCCGCGTATCTGCGCGTTTCGCTGCAAATGGCGTCGAAATTTTCTGCCGGCCGTACTACATGAGTGCTAGTCTTATCCACGTGAGATATGACGCTGCTTGAGATGTTGGCGCCATCTGCAAGTGGCGTAGGGAAACACGAGCTAGTGCAGGCCCCAGGACCACTGCCAGGTGGCAGCACCATATGATTGGGAGAAAGCTGTGCATAACATCGTACTTTGAGCGCAGCCTAAGAGCCACTATGGCCCTTAAGATGACGTATCTACGTATTTTATAGTAAAGCAACACACCCATTTATTAATTACATATTGATATTGCGCCTCGGATATGCGTAACGATTGCCTTTAGGGACGAAGCTCCTTATGGCGTCACCCGTTCGTCTACCGTCATCGTTTGTAACCACCGGTAGCACATACCCGAGAGAGCGGGTATGTGCCACAGGGGATAGACTTTTAGGGGCGAAGCTCCTTAAACCGCGGGGTAGTGCGTCCTCGATGTATGTAGTATGAGCCACCTTTCGTTTAGTTCTTGGACTGTCCGCTGGATGGCGGTACTTCTATATAATCAAGATATGATGAAAAGATGCGAGTTGGTGATACGTAGAGTGTTAGCTAGACGGACGGACATACAGACAGACACACGGACGAACAAATCAACCCACGATAGGACAGACGGACGCTTCGCCCCACTCAGCATGATTCAGTCAGTGGATATGCTGTGATTCTTTTGATCGACAATGCTCACAAGTATGAATGCAGCCACCAGTTCGACATGGCAAGCCGTTCAGCAAGTGCTTAAACTATGGCCTGGTGGCTGAATCATGTGACGGACAGACAGAAAGGCAGACCGAAATTTCGACGTCTAAGTATAACAAGAAAGCCTATCGTCCTTGAAAAAAAAAAAAACTCACAGGGGTATCTTGTGCATTCGCCTAAGACAACTGAAACCAGCAGCCATATATTTTTTTATTTTTTGTATCAGTCCATGTATAAGGGAGCAGGGAACAGTAGTCGTGGTTCCGCGTTCCACTGCCAAGTGCCGTTTGCATTCTCTTCTCTTGAGTTCTCGCACGCTCCGGTTTAGTTCGCCGTTCAAAGAAGGGTGCTACAACGACATCATGTGGCGTTTGTCACATATATCAGCACACCAGACTTTGTGACGTCATGACGACGTCACAAATTTCGGCAGTAATAGACGTTACAATGACGTCAATTTTACGCTATTATGTGATGATGATATCTTGCATCGCTCGTCCGCGACGCCTCGGCACGGTCAGATTTTCCGTTTGATCTAAGGTTTTCGGTTTAATAAACACGCACAATCAAACGCAGGTGCTAAAGTAAAGGAATCTGGTCTGTAGAATAAATGCATTAGAACGGTTTGTTGTGGTCGTGCAAAATCTAAAAACATACTGAGGACAAATGTATGACTGTGTGGTAGAACATCCACTTGCCACGCAAACGACTCGGGTTCGATCTCTACCACAAACACACTGACGAAGGTGGTGTTAATGATGATGTCAATACCATGGGGTGCTCGCTTGCCTAATTCGAAACTGCGGGAAACGTGGCGGTGGGGATGGTGATGTTGCGAGAGGTGGGGTTAGCCTCGCAGACCTGGTTAGCAATGCACCGCCCTATCAACACTTTTCGTGTGGTACTGTACGTATCTTGAACCTGTCTCTCGTAGATAAACATAAGCGTATATTAGCCACTCCCTTTCGCGTCAACCGCACACCTGACGGAAACGTCTTCGCGGCATCCGTGGGTAGACCCTCTTTTCTTCGTATTCTTCACTAGCATCTCCCCTTCGGAGCTAGAACACTTAAAGGACCAGATGTGAAGACGCATATCCACGACGTCATTATATTCAGTGCAGAACGTACTCTCGGCATTGCCTGCGATTGCAGATTGCCTATATGGACAGGGTTCTCCTATAGACTGAATGGCGAGGATCAATACTACAGACTCGTTAAAGAACGCGAAAAAAAATAGGAAAAAGAAGGCATTTTCGTCTTCTAGTCGTCTAAGGTAAATGCTTAGAGGACCGCGTGACCTATTTTGGTGCGAAGTCACTTGTTAACAACATTCAAGTTGCTTTGTTATATACCGTGGTTTGTTGTATTCGTGTTTTGTTACTGAAAGGTTTTATGAAGCGATAGTCACTTGTCATTAAGAACAACGCACTGGATTCCAAGATAAGGCGAATCTGTGACGGGTAGACCCGGAAGCAGGTGGACATATTGAGATGAATTTCGCAGCAGAAAGCGCAGTATCAAATTGATTGGCAGGAACATGAAAGATGACTTTGTCCTGCAGTGGGCCTAGTCAGAATTATGATGATGATGATGATGGTGATGATGATGATGATGTATTAAGCTTAGCGCACAGGCAATGAGAGTTCCGGCGATGAATTTAACTAACGTGACGAGCGATTCCTTGCTTTTTTCGCCACGTCGCCGTAATCAACATACGCCGAGGCGACCGCAAATCGCACCCACAACCCCATATAGCCGAAGATAGCACACCCCCGTGCAGCGTCCGAAGTTATCCCGGACGGGTATTAGTGTATAACGTATGCGTCGGCACGCTCTCTACCGGGTCGTATCGGTGTGTGTCCGGCACGCGCCGCCTCGGCTTGGCTTGGCTTGCACGCGGGCGGTCTGGCTTAGCATATGGGCCGCGCTGTCGTATGGAAGGGGCCACGCGGTGTTAGGGAGAAGCGTTTATCACGTTCTCTCTTCGCGCTGGAATGGCGCTTGGCCCTGTTTCGGAGTTCGATGGCAGGACAAAGACACGCGTGCCGCCGCCGCCTGCTCGGCGGGCGTAAATATGCAAACGAGGGGCTCACTGAGCTCTCACGGGCTTGTACGCGCGTTCGGGAGTCGAGCCAGAAAGCGAGTCACCATGCTGCAGCTATAGCGTCCGGGCTAGTCACTGTATTCATACCAAAAATGTTTTTAAAGGAACAATAAAGAGAAACAATGGCTTGGTTATATCAAGTAGGTTTGATTGATTGATATATGTGGTTTAACATCCCAAAACCACCATATGATTATGAGAGACGCCGTAGTTGAGGACTCCGGAAATTGCGACCACCTGGGCTCCTTTAACGTGCACCCAATCTGAGCACACGGGAGATCAAGGAGGTTTAAATTTTTTTTACCTTTTTGGTTTACATTCACCATTGCACTTTCAGGACTTTAAGGCCGTATGTTTCGATATAGAAGTTCATTACTAATGTAGAAAAA